>SEYY01020563.1:97500-102500 GCA_009176605.1 Armadillidium nasatum | reverse complement strand
ACAAAGACAGAGGGAGGGATGCAAACTCGGAAGTACAAGTTTTAGAGAGTCGTAAGACAAGACAGGATAAGAATAGAGGAAAAAAATGTTTAGTACAGTAGGCCTGGGAAAGAAGCGGGAAAGAGGTGAGAATGGCAAGTCGTTAAACGGGTGATATTTAAACCTAAATAAATGGTGTATGGATTAGTGATGGCATCCGCATTCGCATCCGCACTTTCGAAAATTCAACATCCGCATCCGCATTCGCACTTTCGAAAATTCAACATCCGCATCCGCATTTTCGAAAATTCAACATCCGCATCCGCACTTGACGAAAATTCTATATCCGCATCCGCATCCGGAAATGAGAAAAAATGACATCCTATCCATCACTATGGAAACTGTCACTCTTAATGGATTTGATTGGTTTATGTTATTTAGAAGTAACCATCAGCGTGAATGCTGCGCTCATTCACTAATATGTATTTATATGGAAACGCATTTCATTTCCCCTATTTTATTTATTCTTTTTCAATTAAACACTCTCAAAAACCGTGTATCGATGAATGTCGGTCCATGACTTGGATGATGTTTTTGATTGATCATTGATCCTTCTCGAATAAATGGTCATATGACCCTTTGACCTCTCCAGTTAACTACATCATAAAATAAATAAACAAATAAATAAATAAATTAAATAATTAAATAAATAAAAATAAATTAATTAATTAATAAAAAATTAAAGTAATAACTTACAATTGGTATTTTACAATAAAAAATTCCAAAATTCAATGTAAAAAAAATTGTTAATAAAAAATTTAATCATTTTAATAAAACCTGATATATATATATATATATATATATATATATATATATATATATATATATATATATATATATATATATATATATATATATATATATATATATATATATATATATATATATATATATATATATATATATATATATATATATATATATATATATATATATATATCACATTAAGCTAGAATTCATTCTCGAAGTCCAAGAAAAATAATAAAAATAATAGTAATTTCAATAATAATAATAATAATAATAATAATAATAATAATAATAATAATAATATAATAATAATAATAACAATATTATTAAATTATACTGATGTACTATTTATCAACTAAACTTTGGGGTTCAATATAAACCAATGTGCTTCCCCTTAGAAGCCCCTTTTCAGAGTAATGTACAACTAATTATAAATATTGTATCTAGTAGAATAGGACCTACTGAAAAACTGTATAATCTGTAATTGTACCTCTGAATAAAATATTGAAATTGAAATTGAAATTGAATATTAATTTAGTAATAATAATAATAATAATAATAATAATAATAATAATAATAATAATAATAATAATAATAATAATAATAATAATAATAAAAATTCTCACAACTGTCACCTTTGAATTCTAGTGAGTAACTAAATATAATATTTTAAAGTTCATTTTTTTAACAAATTATTTCTTTTAAAATTTAAAAGTTTTTTTTTTTAAATAATGAAATAAAAATAAAGAATAATATATATATATATATATATATATATATATATATATATATATATATATATATATATATATATATATATATAATATATATATATATATATATATATATATATATATATATATATATATATAAAAGCAACAATTGTACAAAAAGAAAGAAAAGAAACAGATAACGAACACATAATATATAACCGTGTAGATGAATAATAAAATGAAAACCTTTAAATTTATAAAAGACTTAATTTTACTTATTTATAAACAAAAAAAAAATCAAAAGGGAGAATAAAAACCATCTTGCTAACTATAACGTGAAAATTGGAAACACTAAGTTAAAAGTGACTGTTGAACCAAAAATGTATAAACGATACACACAAACGAACACACTTCAAACTAACACATCGTTACAAATGAAAAACAAAGAAACAAATAAAAAAGAAAATGATAAAAACATAAATAATCATAACACACAAACACAACTGGAATAGCAGCCATACGAACAAACATGCATTCATACTTACGCATATTCATGGACATACAAACAAATTACAATCATAAATACACACATAAATACATACAACTATGCATACATAAACACTCATACATACATACATACATACATACACACGAGCACATAGCACATATACATACACATACATACGTAAATACACCCATACATACTTACATACACATATACAAACAAACATTATATATACACATACAAAAAACAATATATGAATCATACATACATCCATAGAGACATATATACATTCATATCTATACATACAGAAACCAAAGATAGAGGGACGCCATAAAGGAGAAGGTGAACCACATTTATATTAGGAAGCCTAAAAAGAGAAAAGACTAAAATCAAGGAGGACAGTTTATGGCTAGGAACAGAAGGACCATTAAAAGGTGTAAAGTGTGGAAGGACATAAAAGAAACAGAAGAGTGATAAAATTAAGTTAGATAACATATAACGGTATGGTAGTGAGATTATTGTTGAGATGAGGCTTTAATTTGTGAATATAAAGAGATTCAAGAAGACGAAGGGAGTTAGAATTGGAGTGGGAGGAAAGAATAGAGAAAATGTTTAGGAAGAGGAAATGACTGACAGGAAAGAGAGTGATTACGAATAGCAGAGAAGTGTGGAATGAGATACCCTAACTAACTTTACGTATAGGAACCCTCTGAGTCATAAGTTTACGTATTCGGATCCCCTGAGTCCTAACTTTAAGTATGTGAACCCTCTGAATCCTAACTGTACGTATGTGAACCCCCTGAGTTCTAACTTTACGTATGTGGACCCCCTGAATCCTAACTGTACGTATGTGAACCCCCTGAGTTCTAACTTTACGTATGTGGACCCTGATTCTAACTGTACGTATGTGGACCTCCCCTGAGTCCTAACTGTACGTATGTGAACCCCCTGAGTTCTAACTGTACGTATGTGGACCTCCTGAATCCTAACTGTACGTATGTGAACCCCCTGAGTTCTAACTGTACGTATGTGAACCCCCTGAGTTCTAACTGTACGTATGTGGACCTCCTGAATCCTAACTGTACGTATGTGAACCCCCTGAGTTCTAACTGTACGTATGTGAACCCCCTGAGTTCTAACTGTACGTTCTAACTGTACGTATGGGAACCCCCTGAATCCTAACTGTACGTATGTGAACCCCCTGAGTTCTAACTTTACGTATGTGAACCCCATATACTCATAAGTAACATTCCTAAATTAAATAAACATTTTTTTTCCTTGAAGATCCCCTCAAAGCTTTCGTTGCCCCTGGGTTCATGTGGTCCCTTGGGGATTCATGTGAACCCCGGTTGAGAAACGTTTCAGTCTAGGGTCTTTTCGGAAAAAAATATTAAAAATTTCTTACTATATTATCGAAGTACTAAAGAGAACTTACCTTTCTTTCTCAGGTTTTAGTTACCATCAATGGTGACAATGATGATGAGAATTGAAGTTTCTATTATTGTTATTATTATTATTATTATTATTATTATTATTATTATTATTATTATTATTATTATTATTATTATTATTATTATTATTATTGTTACTATTATTATTATTATTATTATTATTATTATTATTATTATTATTATTATTATTATTATTATTATTATTATTATTATTAGTTATTATTATTATTATTATTATTATTATTATTATTATTATTATTATTAGTAGTAGTAGTAGTAGTAGTAGTAGTAGTAATAGTTGTAGTGGTAGTATTATTATTTTTACTGTTATAAATATTTGTCAATGTTATGAATTTATTTTAAAACTATTATTAGTATCAATAATAATAATAATAATAATAATAATAATAATAATAGTATTATATTCATGTATAAACTTACTAGATTTGATGTGCTTTGATATATACTTTGATAATAATTTTTGCATATGAATATATAATATATTAAAGGAAAGTTTGGCTCATAGGACGAATATATATATATATATATATATATATATATATATATATATATATATATATATATATATATATATATATATATATATATATATATATATATATATATATATATATATATATATATATATATATATATATATATATATATATATATATATATATATATATATATATATATATGTGAGGTAGAGTGTGGGTCAGACCTCGAAAGTTCACATTCTTAGTTTTGTATTTTATTTAAACTGTTTGTTGAATATTTAAATTTAATTTTTTTTTTTTTTTTTTTTTTTTTTTTTTTTTTTTTTTTTTTAGTGAGGTGGTGTCATCCGGTTTTAAAATACAAAATCCGCATCCGCACAAATTAGAAAATTGCAATAATAATAATAATATTTACTCTAGAGACTTTGAGATAAAATTAAAATATATAAATTCACTTTTTTTATTATTTATTTCTAATAAATAAATCTATTTTAAAATATTTAAATAAATAATTAAAATTCCATTGTTCAGTTTTGTATTTTATTTCAGAACTGTTCATAATAAAGTTTGTATATTACACACTTGGATTTATTCTAGACTATTTCTCTAACCACCTCACATATATATATATATATATATATATATATATATATATATATATAACATCCGCATATCATATATCCGCATATATATATCCGCATCCGCATCGAAAATTATATCCGCATCCGCATATATTATATCCGCATCCGCATCCGCACTTCTATCAACATATCCGCATATTAATATCCGTATATATACATATATATATATATATATATATATATATATATATATATATATATATATATATATATATATATATATATATATATATATATATATATATATATATATATATATATATATATATATATATATATATATATAATATATATATATATATATATATATATATATATATATATATATATATATATATATATATATATATATATATATATATATATATATATATATATATATATATATATATATATATATATAT
>SEYY01020563.1:85000-90000 GCA_009176605.1 Armadillidium nasatum | reverse complement strand
CTTTTTGCTAAATTTTAATCAATTCATCTGTAATTTTGTACCTTTTTTCCCCATTTGCGTCCATTTTCATACGTAATTCCTTTGACCTTTTGTTCCATTTGTATCTTTTCTATCATGTGTAACAATTTTAACCTTTTGTTCCACAGTCACAATATAATCTTTGGTCACATATGGCATCCCTTTATCTGTTGTATTCCAATATATATATATATATATATATATATATATATATATATATATATATATATATATATATATAATATATTATATATATATATATATATATATAATATATAATTATTTGTTTATTTATTTATTTATTTTCAGCTTTCTTGTGTTGGTTTGATTGAATCTATACAAATCTGCAGGAAAACAGAGACTAAGGAGTCATTAGCATACGCTTATGTCAATTGTCTTACCAAATTAGATGCCGAGAGGATCCATAGCGCTATGAACTATGAATATTTAAAAGGGAAACCCATGAGAATAATGTGGGTAGAGGATGACCCATCAAGGAAATCCCATAGTAGTAACGTAATTATCAAAAATTTGCATAAAAGCATAGATACAAGGGTATTGTTTGATACATTTTCATATTTTGGAAAGATTGTTAGTTGCAAAATACCCACGGATGAACAAGGGAGGTCAAAAAGCTATGGGTTCATCCATTTTGAAACTGAAGAGGAGGCAAACCTTACTATTGAAAAGGTTAACGGAAAGTTAATACTTAACAAAAAAGTGACTGTCGAGAAGTACAAGTCAAGAGGGGAAATGAGATTGAAGTCACTAGAGGAAAAAGGCAATGCCGTGATGTACAACTCAAGAAAGGGAAATTAAATTTAAATCACAAGAGAATAAAGAAAATGAGTTTGTTGAGGTCACAAAAAATACGAATTTAACTGACGTTTGTGTAAAAAATTTTAATGAAAAAATGAGTGACGAAGATTTGTATAATTTGTTCTCCAAATTTGGAGAGATTTCAAGTCATAAAATTATGAGAAAAAGAGACGGGAAATCTAGAGGATTTGGCTTCGTCAATTTTAAGGATTCTTCTTCTGCTGAATCAGCAGTTTTACAACTAAATAAAACTAAAGTGGGTGGGAAAGTCCTGTTTGTGAAGCTAAAGGAAAAAAAGAAAGAAGAAAAGGGTGACGGTCTCAGCTGACGAAGCTTCTTCGGGTCTGAAAGAGGAATAAACGAACCCCCACCTTCAATAAAAGGTCAAAATTTTGTAAATAGAAATTATTTTTTAAGGAAAATGTAAAAAAAAAAAAAAAAAAAAAAAAAAAAAAAAAAAAAAAAAAAAAAAAAAAAAAAAAAATAAAAAAAAAAATATTAACGAAGAAGGAATAAGCGATAATAATAATGAATAAGATAATAATTAGATTAGTAGTATAATAATTAGCGATTATAATAATAATAATAATAATAATAATAATAATATATAATAATAATAATTAATAATAATTATAAATATTTTAATTTTTAAAAATATTATTAAATTATTATAATTTTATTATTTTTAATTATTTATTATTATTATTATTATTATTATATTATTATTTATTATTATTATTATTATTATTATTATTTTTTTATTATTTTTATTTTTATTATTATTTTATTTTAATTAATTTTTATATTATTATTATTATTATTATTATTATTATATTATTATTATTTTATTATTATTATTGATATTATTTATTATCATTATTGTTTAAAGACATTTTTATTTAGATTATTTATTCATAAGTAAAAAAATTGTTTGTTAATGTTTATAATATATATATATATATATATATATATATATATATATATATATAATATATATATATATATATATATATATATATATATATATATATATATATATATATATATTTATGGTTTTATAAATATTTATTTTTTTAAATAAAAATTAAAATTAAATTTAATAAAAATAAAAAAAAAAAAAAAAAAAAAAAAAAAAATTTTTTAAAATTTATATTATATATATATATATATATATATATATATATATATATATATATATATATATATATATATATATATATTATATATATATATATATATATATATTGTAAGAAATTTTGCATTATAAAACTTGGCACATTCGTCTAGGAGGGGAACATTACTAGGTGGTTCCTCTTCTGCAAATCTGACGCAGAATGTAAATTAATTATTAATATTCTCCTAATGTATTACTATAATAAAATATTCCATTTTTAACAAAATTCTTGAAATCATTTTCTTTACTTAAAATATCAGATTTTTTTTTTTTTTTTAATTTTTTTAATTTGCATGAAAACAATGAAATTTAAGATTGTATTTGTGTGAGGTTTATTTATATATTTATAGTTAATATTATTATTATTATTATTATTATTATTATTATTATATATTATTATTATTATTATTATTATTATTATATTATTATTATTTTTAATTTTAACTGTAAAATTTAATGACATAGATTAAAACACAGTTAAGAATTAGACCTCAATATAGGCAAGATTACAGGCCTGGTAACCTCCTTTTTGGCAACCTCTCCAGATCTGGAAAAAAAAAAAAAAAAAAAAAAAAAAAAAAAAATCTGCTCCCCCAGACTAAAGATTATTTTTTCGATGATTTATAAACACAGCAGATTTTTGGCTTTTTGCAGAGCGTTTCGTTCACATATCCATCACCTCCACTACATTCATATCCATTCACACAAACGCCACCCATCTTCTTCAAACAATCACCGTGGACTGGATCTGCAAATATATATATATATATATATATATATTATATATATATATATATATATATATATATATATATATATATATATATATATATATATATATATATATATATATAATTTCTAATCTGCTATTGGGGACTCGAACCCTGACCTTTACGATGGTAAGTCAAAGCGCTAACCACCACACCACGAAGGTACAAAAGGGAATCACATTTGAGAAAGCTCAGGAACAACCGCCATGAAGAGAATCTCAAAGGACCTCATGACGGTTGTTCCTAAGCTTTCTTAAATGTAATTTCCTTTTGTACCTTCGTGGTGTGGTGGTTTGCGCTTTGACTTACCATCGTAGAGGTCAGGGTTCGAATCTCCAATAGCAGATTAGAAATTTTAAAAATTTCACTCTACGAGATATATATATATATATATATATATATATATATATATATATATATATATATATATATATATATATATATATATATATATATATATATATATATATATATATATATATATATATATATAGTGAACAATACCAATAGTAGAAACAATATCTTACTCAGTTTGCAGCAAATTGCTTCTTTTTCACATTGAGTGGGGCATAAGCCGTCAGGAAGGATGTAAACATCATCACAACTACTTAAGTGCAAACAGACACCTCCAGCAACAGTACATTCAGGTTCATCAATGAACTGTTAAAAGAGATTTGAAAATTTTATTTTATGTAAAGCGTAAAACTGCAGTTTTTATGGCAACTTCGCCATTAGTATAAAAATTTTGATTCTTCCTTCATTTACTTTCAAAAAATTTTTTGAGTTCGGGATTTTCTTTGCTGAAGAAATTGTCTTTGGAATTTACTCTTACAAAACGACTGGCTCTGGTACTCGCTTATTAAGAATGCCTGACTATGGTATTTACTCCTAAATATGCCTGGCTTTCGTTCCTGCAAAGTCTCTATCTACCCAATACCCTCTAGCGATTTTGGATAAGACTCCAGCCTCAACTCGGACTAGGACTCAGGTTCCAACTCGAACTCCAACCCCGACTCAGGATCAGGTTTCAATTTATATTCTGTCTCTGGCTCTGAACCCATTTATTTTCACTTGTAAAAATAGAAATACTTTTAAAGAAAAATGAAAAAAAATTCAAATTAAATTAACAATATGAATAGTAAAGAAATAAATGTTGATCAAAGAATAGCAAATCTAATCAAACTTATCAAATCCTACCAAACTTATCAAATAAAATCCACATTTATCAAATCTTGTCAAATTTATCAAATCCTACCAAACTCATCAAACTTATCAAATCAAATCACATTTATCAAATCTAGTCAAACTTATCAAATCCTACCAAACTCATCAAACTTATCAAATCAAATCACATTTATCAAATCTAGTAAAACTTATTAAATTCTACCAAACTCATCAAATCAATCAAGCTTATCAAATCGAATCATACTTATCAAATCGAATCATACTTATCAAATTGAATCAAACTTATCAAATTCCACGAAAATCATCAAACCAATCAAACTATCAAATCCTTGATTCGTCTTTTCCGATATAAAAAAAGAATATATGACTATTGTCAATTAGTAATGGGTAAAAATATTAATTAATTCTTTCAAGCAATAAATTAGCACATGCATTTGGAAGTGGACGTTCCTTATTTCTCGAAAAGAGCACACTTCCTTCTTCGAATACGGGAACTCTTCCTTCCTCTAACATGAACACTCTTCCTTCTTCGAATACACTTCCCTCTTCTAAAATAAACACACTTCCTTCTTCCAGTAGGAAACCACTCTTCCTTCTTCAAGTAGAACATTCTACTTTCCTTCAGTAGGATTATTTTTCTTTCCTATATTAGGAACACTCTTCATTCTTCCAAAGAAACTTTTCTTTCCCTCAATAGGAACACTCTTCCTTTCTCCAATTTGAACACTTTCTTTCTCCACTTGGAACACTCTTCCTTTTTCCAGATGAAACACTTTTTTTTCCTCCAATATTAAACTCTTCTTTCTTTCCATAGGAATACTCTATCTTCCTCAAATACGAGCACTCTTTCCATCCTCTAACACGAACACTCTTCCTTCCTCCAATAACTTTACATCCTTTGGCAAAATACTTTCAAATACTTTTACAGAAACCTATCAACTTTTAACATTTACTTTAAATTTTGACCTCTGCTTTGTCCCCCAACTCCTCAGCCCCTCAGCCCCTCAGCCCCTCAACCTCTCAGCCCCTCAGCC
>SEYY01020563.1:77500-80000 GCA_009176605.1 Armadillidium nasatum | reverse complement strand
AAAAAAAAATTAAATTTGACATGAAGTGCTTCTTAACTATATAAATTGTCCTAACGAATTGTTGGGACAAGTGGCAAAAATGTCAACAAATTTTTTTAAAGTTATTTTCATATTAGAAAATAAATCGGTGAAAGCTACTATTTTTATCCTAAACATGTCTTTTCTCTATTGAAAATTTTACTGTGACAATTTTGCCATCTGTCCCAACGATTCGTTAGGACAATTTATTTCAGTATAGTATCAATTTCTGTATTTATTTACTTATTTTATAAAAGTGTATATATATATATATATATTATATATATATATATATATATATATATATATATATATATATATATATATATATATATATATATATATATATATATATATATATATATATATATATATATATATATATATATATATATATATATATATATATATATATATATATATATATATATATATATATATATATATATATATATATATATATATATATATATAATATATATATATATTTTGAAATAAAATATTTAAAGGCTGGCTATGTAACAGTTAAACTATAGTTCTCCAATTCTTCATTAGAACCCCATTGATACCATAAAATCTCTCTTTGCAGTTCCATGATGAACCTGAATGTACTGTTGCTGGAGGAGTCTGTGTGGACAAGGGCGTCTGTGAGGACGTGTATGTCCTTCCTGATGGTCTATGCCCAGCTCAGGCTAAAAATTGTGCAATTTGTTGTCAATTACGTAAGGCGCAGTACTATTTGTTTATTTAATTTGCATTTTGGGATCAATAGCTCTCCCTCTCTCTCTCTCTCTCCTCTCTCTCTCTCTCTCTCTCTCTCTCTTCTCTCTCTCTCTCTCTCTCTCTCTATCTCTATCTATATATATATATATATATATATATCTATATATATATATATATATATATATATATATATATATATATATATATATATATATATATATATATATATATATATATATATATATATATATATATATATATATATATATATATATATATATATATATATATATATATATATATATATATATATATATATATATATATATATATATATATATATATATATATATATATATATATATATATATATATATATATATATATATATATATATATATATATATATATATATATATATATATATATATATATATATATATATATATATATATATATATATATATCATTCCAGATCCAGTACATGGAAAGTGCTTGAGCAAGAAGGGTGGTGTCTGTGTAAACGGAGATGAATGTTCAGGAGCCGAAGCTCTTTTCGATAGAAATCTCTGTAAGGACGAAAAAATATGTTGCATCTATTATGATTACGATGATGAGAATGATGTTGGTGATGAGGAAGGAGAAACACAGGCGGAACTTCAATAAATTTTTTTAATTGCAAATTTTTCTTCAATATTTTTACTTTTATTTGTTTTTTTTTTTAATTTTAACCAAGGGTGCCACGTGCTAGAAAATGCTACAAACGGCACTCAGGAAAGAGCATGAGTTATTCCCTGGCAGTAGCCATAGAGGGACATGATTGACAAATAAGGGTCGGCACGTACCTGGCGGGAAAAAGGATGTCTTTTTAAATAAAAAGACATCCATTAGAAAAAGTAAAAAATAAAAATTGCGTCGACGTCAGTAGCCTGGGAGAATCCAAGAGGGGCATGTTCTAAAGATAGCCCCTCATCCACCCCTTTCCCCATTACCACTTGGGAGTTGGTGGCCTCCGGTGATGGGGTTGGCGGTACCAGGAATCTGCAGCTGGCTTGTCCTGATGCACGGTCTTTTTTTCTTTAATTTCTGCAACATTTGCGGTCTACAATCCAATTTCCACTTTGTTAAGCATCACCTCTCTTCTTCTAGACCCTCACCTCTTATTCTTGACGGGGGGGGGGGGGGGGGGGGGGGGGGGGGGCGGGGGGGGGGGGGGGGGGGGGGGGGGGGGGGGGCCCGAAACTCAGATGTTTGAACGTTCTGATAGCAAATCCTATTCTGTTTCCTCTTACTGTCTCTATCCTCAATTTTCAGCCAAAGGCGGTTGTTGTGCATGCGTATTTGGAATCTTTTATTTTTAAATCACTTGTTCTGTTTATTTATCTCCTAATTCTACTGACTATCTAAATTCTTCGACTATTTAAACTCCAAAAGAGATCACATTTTCTCTTCTACTTTCTCTGACATCATCATATTAGGTGATTTCGATGTTCACCACCGCCAATGGCTTTCTTCTAGTTCTCTTTCTTCTAGCTAGTGAACGTACGACCTTGAGCAATTGGTGCAGCTCCCTACTCGTATCCCTGATCGTCTTGGAGATGAACCCAACATTCTAGACCTTTTCTAACTTGTAATCCTTCTCCTTATACTATTAAACTCTTTCCTCCTCTGGGTTCTTCCGATCACCTTCTTATCTCTGTATCTTCTTCTATCTCTTCAAGTCTTCCGCAGGAAAGACCCTCTCTATTGAAAGGATATT
>SEYY01020563.1:70000-75000 GCA_009176605.1 Armadillidium nasatum | reverse complement strand
ATACAGTTTGAAAAGGAGGAGGACGCCAAAATAGCTATTAAAAAGGCTAATGGCATGTTAATATGTGGATTACTGGTTTATGTGGGAAAATTCAAGACTAAAAAGGAAAGAGAAAAAGAGTTGTATGGTAACGATGCATTTACTAAAGTCTTCATTAAAAACTTTGACGAATCGTTCAATGAAGATGCGTTGCATGAATTGTTTTCCAAATTTGGAAGCATTAAGAGTAGTAAAATTATGAGAAATGAGAATGGAACGTCGAAAGGGTTTGGCTTCGTAGATTTTGAAAATGAATCTTCTGCTAACGCAGCTGTTGTCAGGACTAAACAACCAAGAAGTGGGTGGTCAAACCTTATTTGTAGAACGAGCTCAGAAGAAAGACGAAGGGCAGAACGGTTTACAGAGTGAGAATTCTAAATTCAATAGGGGCGTAAACCTTTATGTTAAAAATTTGGATGACTCTGTTAACGACGATATTTTACGAAAAATGTTTAGTCCATTTGGCACCATTACTAGTGCCAAAGTCATGAGAGATGATGATGATAGATCCAAAGGTTTTGGTTTCATATGTTTCTCTTCTCAAGAAGAAGCCTCATTAGCTCTCATTGGAATGAATAACAGATTTGTTGGAAGGAAGCCATTGTACGTTGCTGTAGCTCAACCTAAGGAGTACAGAAAAATTTATACTTCTCAGCTCAAACAGCACATGAACAGCCTCAGTCACATGCATCAACAGAATGGATCTAACAATATGCCCACTGGTGTCCAACCTCCAAGATATTTTCAGCCTCCAATCTCAACAGTTCAAGCTCACCGGTTTCATTCAGGTACCCAAGATAGTAATAAAACTCAAAGTGAGAACGTTGCTCATGTTCCGCCTCTTAATAATCCAAGTAACCAGAGATAATTGTGTTCAGAATGCTAATCCAAGTTCACGGAGCGAACTTACATGCTCGTTTACTTCAAGAAATAAAAATTTTAAATCCATGATTAGAACATCAAGACCAGGTTTGCAAGCTACTTCAGCAGAAATATCTAATACTGAAACACTTGAAAACACTAGACTACAACCTTCATGCTGGTTAGCTAAAAATAAGAGGTACTCTCTAGCATCTTCAAAAGTTAATATTCCATCACCTCAACTTTTATATAGGTCAAATAATACTGCACGTCAATATTCATCTATTCAGCAAGATAGTACATCTCAATCTTCGTTCGTGCAGCAAACTGCAACTAAACAAGCTTTTGTATCTCAACATTCATCAACGCAAGAAGGTTTCATATCTCAGCATTCATTAATGCAAGAAGCTACTATATCTCATCCTTTGGAAGACATTACTGCTTGTAGTCAGGAGCCATTAAGAGCGTCAGACCTAGCAAATGCAACTCCACAGGAACGTAAATTAATGTTAGGTGAACGTGTATATCCTCAAGTAAAGAAATTTTATCCCGAGTTAGCAAGTAAAATTACTGGAATGATACTCGAAATTAACAACAATGATTTGCTTCAAATATTGGAAAACCCGAATTTGGTGAAGAAGAAAGCCAGATGAGGCATATCTAGTTTTGGAGGCCACATTGGTCAACAATGAATCCAAACTCTGTTTCTGAATATAATTAATTTTACAAAAATAAAAAAAAAATAAAAAAAATAAAAAATAAAAAAATAAAAAAATAAAAAATAAAAAATAAAATAGAAAACCATAAAAATTGTAAAATTAAAAATATTCATGCACAAAAATTTGCAACATTTAGTTTTTTAGTGTTGCATTTTTTTAAATAAGTTTTATAACTCGTATAACAGATTTTATATACCATTTAATATAAGGAAAAATTATTTTAAGTATATTTTTTAGGTCTTAATTTAGCATTTTTTTTAAAAAAAACTTATTTTTTCCAACTCAAAAACTCAAATGTTATTAAATCTTTTGAAGTTTTTAGTTTATTACAATCTAAAAAATTTCTAATCTACTTAATTTATTTTGATTTTTAATTTAATTTTAATGGTTTAGAAATTTTTAAACTTTCATTTCTTAAATTTATATTAATTTAATAAATTTAAAAAAAAAAATTTAATTTTAATTTTACTGTATTTTTAGTGAATTTAATGTTTTTAATAAATTTTATTTTAATGTGATTTGAAAAAATAAAATAGAATATGTAAAAAATGTAATTTTCAATAAATTTAAACTAAAGGCCTATTTTTCCTTCATTTTTAAAAAGAAAAATATTCAGTTATGTTATCTTTGAAAGTTTGTTTGTTTGCTAATTTGAGATTTTTTTAAGAATAGAATTTGGGCAACGTTGCAGCTACATATATATATTTTTTTGCCTGTTGCCACCACTCACGGGCAGAGCCCTTTTCAAGGAGGGGGCATAATTAAAAGATAAAAAGCTCATCCAATTCCGAACCAATGGGCGCAGACAGGATTTAAAGAGGTAGGTTAAATACAGCAGGAAAAACAGACGAAGGGAGGGTGTTCCACAGAACAGAGGTGGTTGGAAAGGAGGTGGTACCATAACGTGCAAGTCTAGAGTTTGCCAAGCTCACACAAAATTCATTGCAAGCAAGACATCCCTTGTGCTTCGAGGGCGACGCAATGGTGGTGGAATGCGACAGGTCAACTCCCTCGAGCACCTGCCGTTGTAATACCTATAGAAAAGAGATAGTGCGACAACTTGACGTCGCAGAAAAAGAGAGTCAAGGGAGTTTGAAAGTAGTGGACAGTTTATTAACCTTTTGCCTTAGACTTCAATCTTATCCAAAAGAAGGGTGGAACCGGAACCACCCTAAATGTGAGAACAGTACTCCATACAAGGGCGGATAAGACCCTTATATAGTTGGAGTAATTATTCTGAAGAAAAAATTCCCGCAACCTGAACAGAACTCCCAGCTTTTTAGAGGCCACCTTAGCATCCGTTGTGATAAGAGGTTTCCAAGATAATTTATTGTTTATGTTCAGACCAAGAATATTTGTTATTCACAGGTGGGAGCGGAGCCACAATCCTCCGACTCGTGAGTGGTTATATTTTTAATTAGGTAAATATTTATATTTTTAGTACCTTATTTGTAATCCACATACTGTACTAGAACAGTTTTTTCATTCTGTAAACAGACTTGTTTGCTAATTTATTTCCGGCCAAAATGATCTACATTTACAAAATTATTTATTGTGGTTATTTCAGTGTTAAAACGATTTAAAGCTGAAGATCAAGAGGTTAACAGGTTGGCAACCTGGTGAAATCTCTCAAACAATTTAAAAACTGAAGGTCGAGAGGCTAAAAGGTTGGCAACCTGGTGAAATTTCCTTGATAGTAGTAACCCCTTCTCTTAATTTTTTTTTTTTTTAAATTTTGACTTTGAAGATGGATCATTGGTAAAGTTTTGAATACATTGATTTTCAGTTGCATGTGGTGTTTGAATCCAGATTTTTTTTTTTTACACCATCACCACTCACGGGCAAAGCCCTATTCAAGGAGGGGGTGTCGCAAGTCTTCTAGATCTTTTCGTAAATTATCAATGTATAGGGGAAGGTGGGGTACAGTGTAACAAAAAATTTATTTTTAGTGTAGTTATGTTGTTAGAATTTGATTTTTTTTTTCTTTTTTCAGTGTAAACCTACGTCCTTAGTGACACATTCGAGAATTAGACTTTTTTAATCAAGGAAGTTTCTGTTTCAATTTACAGAGGTTTTTAACATTGGTGTAATTTGCTACACTATGCCCCAGGTCTGGAGCACAGTGAAACAAAGTGAGGGATAGAATGTAACAGAAATACTTTGCAATTCAAATCATATATTATTTAAAGGAAAAACATTTTTAATAGTTGTTTTGATTTATTACACATAAATGAATTTTTAAAAATATTTTCTTTCTTTATAAATTTTTTAGCCAACATTAATATTCTGAAAATATATTTTAAAATTAAGATAAGATTTATTTCTTTTGGTTTGGCAAGTAGTTAGGGCTGTGGTAGGATCATGGTAATGTCTTCTTCTTTTATAGATGCTATATTATTATTTGTTTGGACTGGGACAGTCTCGATAGGCCCTTGTGGCTTCTAACTGTCTCTATTTTCCTATGTTCTATCTGTTTCCTTTGAGAAAATGATTTTTTCCCGTATTTTTTAGTTACTCTCTAAGATAGTTGATCTCATAATCAGAATCTGAACTTTTTATTTCAAAATTTTCCATACATAGAATATTATGTTCTTGGCTTCAAATTTTAAATAAACGAAATTGGCCACTCTTGGTTAATGCGGCTCTTAGAGTCTTTCTCCCCTTCGATACAGTTTGTATTATCAGAAGACGTAAAAAAATTGAGACTGCTCATCATCAGCTGTCTCTGCTTCTACTCTGAATAATCTTTTCGATGACTTCCTTGAAATTTTATTCTTCTGAGCTCTTCCGCGTTCAGCACTACAGCTGCCAAACTATTCTTTGCAGGAAAATTCATAGGAACACAATCTTTCTTCTTTCTATTTGTATTTTTACACTTTATACCTTCAGCTTGGGATAAGCCATAGAAAATGTCAAGGTCAATGACCTGTGAAAAGGTAATTGAAAAGTTCATCTGCACCTTTCATATCATCTTCAAATAGCCCATACATTTTATTCATTCTCTTTGGTGAACCATTTTCACATATTTTCTGAGTAAAAAATAAATAAAAATTGGCATCGGAACTACTATGTAATAAAACATAAGAATTATGTTAGTTGGTGTATGGTAAACAAAAAAGAAAGTAAATGTCTCTGTTTCTTAGTCAAAATATATGTTTTACAGTTTAATAATTAAATCTTTTAAATGTTTCAACTAACTTTTATTATTATACCCTTATTCAAAATTGCAATTATGACTTGTCTTTTGAAAGATTTAGCGCCAAAATATACATGGGGCAGAGTGTAACAGTGTTACACTCTGCCCCATGTCACTTTGTTACACTGAGCCCCACCACAGATTGTGGCCCCACCTAGCCTAAATTTATTTTTTGTAAACTCAAG
>SEYY01020563.1:62500-67500 GCA_009176605.1 Armadillidium nasatum | reverse complement strand
TATATATATATATATATGATTTGGCTGTCGTCGGGAGTGGAGGTACTTAAACCAGATGGGAAAAGAAAAGATAGAAGAATCAGATGGAAGAGAAGAAAAGACATAGCAAACATCTTAATCTATTCTGAAAATTGGAAAGATTGTTTAGAGAATGCTGTAGAATTGTATTGAAAAGAAAATTATTTTCCGAATTTAAAAATAATAACATTTATTTTAAAATATAAATTTTTTAAAAATAATTTCAAAAAACAAAATTAAATGAATCACAATTAAATTATGTTCAAAATTTTCTTGGAGGAGCAACAAAACTTTCAATTAACATACTTTCGGCTTAAGTGGAAAATTCAACTTTAGTATTAAGAAAAGAAAATTTAAAAACACGAGTTTGCATTGGGCGACAAGGTTGGATCATGAAGAATAGTTCTTCGCATGGTTCTAGGGTCTGGGATTCCTTTTAACCAGTTTTTTTTTTCTGTCTTCCCATGTACGACTGCAGGAATTTTCCTGCAGTCGACGCTACTCTGCATCATGCGGGATATGGTGTAGTAATATATATTATATATATATATATATATATATATATATATATATATATATATATATATATATATATATATATATATATATATATATATATATATATATATATATATATATATATATATATATATATATATATATATATATATATATATATATATATATATATATATATATATATATATATATATATATATATATATATATATATATATATATATATATATATATATATATATATAATTCTACTGACTATCCTAAAATCTTCGACTATCTAAACTCCAAAATAGACCACATTCTCTCTTCTTTTCCTTTCTCTGAAATCATTATATTAGGGGATTTTAATGTTCACCACCGCCAATGGCAGTTCTCATGATACAGCTGGTGAAAGTGTCTTCCATTTCGCTATCCAAAAGACCTTGAGCAGTTGGTGCAGCTCCCTACTCGCATCCCTGATCGTCTTGGAGATGAACCCAACATTCTAGACCTTTTCTAACTTGTAATCCTTCTCCTTATACTATTAAACTCTTTTCTCCTCTGGGTTTCTCCAATCACCTTCTTATCTCTGAATCCTCTTCTGTCTCTTCAAGTCTTCTGCAGAAAGACCCTTTTCTATTGAAAGGAAATGTTTGAGGCATTTTGGTGCTGCAAGCTGGTCGAACTTGCGGTCGTACTTCTTCGATTTCCCGTGGAATGATTACTGCTTCCGTGGGAGAGGTCCCTCGGAGTGTGCTGAACGCATAACTGAGGTGATTCTCTCTGGCATGGAGGCGTACATTCCATTTTCTTTCCCTTCTACTAAACCTAACAAACCTAGATTTAACTCTGCTTGTTCTCGCGCTATCCGCCGCAGGGATGCTTTCTTCAGGGATTACCGTCGTCTTTAAACTCCAGAAACTCACGGAATTTATTTATATTTCATCCCGGAATTGTGCAAAATCTATCCTTCGTAACACTAAAAACTCATTTCTCCTTAAAAATGCAATAATCTTTCTGGTTCCTCTTCCTCACGCTCTTTCTGGCATTTAACAAAAAAACGTCAACTCTAATTTTGCTTCTTCCTCTTTCCCCCCTTTACTATCTTCAGACAACACAACTGCTGTTTTAACTGCTTCTAAAGCCGAATTCTTCGCTCAAGCTTTTGCCTCTAATTCACCTTTAGACGATTCCGGAGCTATTTCTGCTCCTTCAACCCCCCTCCAACTCGTTTATACCTAAAATTATAATTTCTTCTGAAGACGTCATTTCTGATCTCTCTGAGTTTAATACTAAGAAAGCATACGGTACCGATGGTATTCCTCCTGTGGTTCTCAAAACTTGTGCTTCCGAGCTTGCGCCCTGCCTTGATAAACTATTTCGTCTTTGTCTTTCTACTTCGACCTTCCCTTCTTGCTGGAAACGGGCGCTCATTCAGCATGTGCCGAAGAATGGGGATCCCTCTCTGCACTCCAACTACCGTCCCATTTCTTTAACCTCCGTTCTCTCTAAAGTTTTCGAATCTATCCTTAACAGGAAAATTTGGAAACATCTCAATTCATCTAATCTCTATCGCCACTATGACTTTCGTAAGAAACGCTCCACTGGTGATCTTCTTTCCCTTCTCTCTGACTCTTGGTCCTCCTCTCTTTGGTATTTCGGTGAATCTCGAAAGCCTTAGACAGAGTCTGGCACAAAGATTTGGTTTCTAAGCTTCCTTCTTTCGGTATCTATTCTTCTCTCTAATTTCCTTTCCAGTCGTTCTATAGCAGTTGTTACTGTAGACAGCCACAGTTCTTCCTTTAAATATATTAATAGTGGTGTTCCTCAGTGTTCTGTCCTATCCCCAACACTTTTTCTACTTTTCATTAATGATCTTCTTTCTATTACTACTTCTCCTATCCATTGCTATGCTGATGACTCCACCCTTCATTACTCCTTCCAGTTTGAAAAACAGCAGTTGATAGACTCGAGAATGGTAGCCTTGGAGCAACTAACCTCTGATCTTTCACGTATTTCAAATTGGGGCAGAGGAAACATGGTTGTTTTCAATGCCTCAAAAACTCAGTTCCTCCATCTCTCCACTCAACATAATTTTCCACACAACTATGATATCTTCTTCGAAAGCACACAACTCAAACCTTCATTTGTTCTTAATATTATGTGTTTCTTTTTCTCGTGATCTTTCTTGGAAAGATCACATTACTTCTCTTTCTAAACAAGCTTCTAAGAGGTTGGGTGTTCTGAGGCGCCTTCAAAATACTCCACGCACTACGGTTGCTTGCTCTCTATAGGGGTGTTGTTCGTTTCTGTATGGAGTATGTTTCTCAAGTCTCGGGTGGTTCCATTCATACAGCTCTCCTTGAGAAGGTGGAGTCTAGGGCTTTTCGTCTCATCAATTCTCCTGCTCTTGCTCTCTCCAATCTCTTTCTTCCCGTCGAATTGTGGCGTCACTCTCTCTATACTATCGCTATTACAACGGACATGCTCTTCTAAAAACTCTCTTCGCATATCTCCTCCATTGAGAATACATTGTGAGACACGCCTTTCTACAGTCTCATCCTTTCTCTGTCCGACTCCAGACTTAACCGTTACGTTATGCTCAATCTTACTCTACAGGTAAAGTCTGGAACACACTCCCTTTGTCTGTTTTCCCAATTTTCTTTGAGTTGCATACTTTTAAACGACGTGTATCTGGACATGTAAGCCTCCATCGACCAGGATAGAGTTTTTCCAACTCCGGTGGAATTCGGCAGGCCTCCGGCCTTTGCCCACCGGAGGAGATTATATATATATATATATATATATATATATATATATATATATATATATATATATATATATATATATATATATATATATATATATATATATATATATATATATATATATATATATATATATATATATATATATATATATATATATATTTATTTATTTACATATGTACTTTTGTTTTATTTTTTAATTATTTATTTTATTTCAGTTTCAAAGTCATTGTGGAGTGATATCAGTTCTATTCTGCAGAATTAAATACACAATGGAATCCTTTGGATTTGCCGTTGTCATTTTTGAAAATATTTTAGAAGCACAAAAAGCGTATATAAAATTTAATAATGAAGTTTGGTATGGTTTACCTGTGAATTTTGTGTGGTGGCCAGAACAATTAAACCAACCCAGTTTTATCGAAAATCTTGTTTTTATTGAGTATTCAAGATCAGATACGGGAGAAACTGTAAGTGAACTTGAAGTAGAAAATGTTTTTAGATCTCTTTATCCATATATGAAAGAAGCATTAATTTCAAGTGTTCAAGCATCCATGGAACAAGATATTGTAAATCAATCTTCATCAATGGATCAAATGATTCCCCCTCAGAATCTATTATTGGAAAATGCTATTGTATCTCAACCTATGTCCATGCAACTATCATCTCAAGAAGGTATTATACCTCGACCTTCATCCCAGCAACAAACTATTGCACCTCGACTTCCATATAATCAACAAGCAATGAGATCTCAGCCTACGAATATAGAACAAGCTTCATTTATACCTCCATCTTCATTTTCACAACAGAATACTTCCTCTTGGACTTTATCTCAGCAGCAAACACATCCGCTTCTGCATTCACCTCCTAGTGAACTTTTATTTCCACCTGGACCTTCATTTCCACCTAGACCTTCATTTGAGCCTGAACCTTCATTTCCACCTAGGACCTTCATTTCCACCTAGACCTTCATTTGAGCCTGAACCTTCATTTCCACCTGGACCTTCATTTCCACCTAGACATTCATTTCCACCTAGACATTCATTTCCACCTAGACATTCATTTCCACCTAGACATTCATTTGAGCCTGAACCTTCATTTTCACCTAGACATTCATTTCCACCTAGACATTCATTTCCACCTAGACCTTCATTTCCACCTAGACCTTCATTTCCACCTAGACCTTCATTTGAGTCTGAACCTTCATTTGAGTCTGAACCTTCATTTGAGCCTGAACCTTCATTTCCACCTAGACATTCATTTCCACCTAGACACTTCATTTCCACCTAGACCTTCATTTCCACCTAGACCTTCATTTGAGCCTGAACCTCCATTTGAGCCTGGACCTTTACATCCACCTGAACCTTCATTTCCGCATCAATCTTCATTTTCGCCTCAATATTCATTTCCCCAAACACCCATTAGACCACCATCCTTATTTTCCCCTCAATCTTCATTTCCGCAAGCACCCATTAGATCACCATCTTTATTTTCGTCTCAATCTTCATTTCCGCAAACACCCATTAGACCATCTTTATATTCGGAACAAACTGATATTTCTTCTTCTTCATTTCCGCAACGTTTTATACCATGACCATCTTTTCCACAATCGTATCTCAATATTCTTAATTTATTAAATAGCAATAAACTAATACACCTTGACCTTCAACTCTGCAGCAACCAATCTCGTCTCAGCTTTCAGGTAAGCTACAACTTATT
>SEYY01020563.1:40000-57500 GCA_009176605.1 Armadillidium nasatum | reverse complement strand
AAACTGATATTTTAAATTTTTATTCTAAATTTTGATATTTTAAATTTTGGAATAAATTTACAAATTTTAAACTGATATTTTAAATTTTTATATTCTAAATTTTGATATTTTAAATTTTGGAATAAATTTACAAATTTTAAACTGATATTTTAAATTTTTATATTCTAAATTTTGATATTTTAAACTAATATTTTAAATATTGATATTTTAAATTTTGATGATCTAAATTTTTAAATTCTAAGTTTAAATATTTGGTAACATGGTATTTTTAACTTTAATATTCTAAATTTTGATATTCTACATTTTTACTTTCCTCTATGTTGTACTTACTTGGGAGATGCATTTTAACTCCTACTTTTTCTTTCTGATTTTCCTTTTTTTCTCCTCAAACTCACAAACACCAACACAAACGCACACACGACATTAAAATAAATCGTCTTTTTCTAAACACATCTCAGTAAGGACAATTAATTATGTATATGTGTACATGTATATATGCATGATACTGTATTTACTATTAAATTTTTAACCTAAAAATTATATATATTTATATAAATTAATGTTTATTTAGCTTTTTTTAAAATTTGGTTATTTTGTTTAATTTTTTTTTATTTTATTACTATTTCAGTTTCACTCCGTCAACTTCCTTGAATCTGTTCTTCTCTGCAGAAATAAAATTACAAGAGAATCGTTAGGATACGGGTACCTTACTTTTAAAAAAGCAGCCTCTGCTAGAAAAGCCTTTAATAAATATAATAATAAAATTTGGTTTGGAAGACTTCTGATACTAAGGCCTGCTGAGGGTTTTACTCAAAGTGTCGGAACGGATACTGTTTTAGTAGAGTATTCTGAATCATTAACAGGCTTTGTTTTTACTGAACATTCCATTAAAGAGACAAATACATCTACGGAGGAATCTGTTACTCAGGTACTTGTATCCATGGAAGAAGCTACTACTTATGACCATCCATCTTTAAAATTCGCTTCTACAACTCAATTTACATCCGCAGAGACAATGTTAGCTGTAGCCAATATAGCTTCCAATGAAGGAGAAATTAATATAGTTGATTATATCTTTCCACGCGTCAAAGAAATGTATCCCGAGTTCGTAGGTAGAATTACTGGAGTGTTACTCGGTATGAATATGGACTACAAGGATCAACTTAAGCTGATGAGCGATCAGAGCTTTTTTAAAAGAAAAGTTGACGAAGCCATGTCTTCCTTGTCTGCTTCAGCTGGACAGAGTACAAGCAAAGTCCTCTTGGATATCAAAAAAGAAGAAACCAGCAAGACCATCTTGGATATCAAAAAAGAAGAAATCTGCGGGGCCCTCCTGAATATCAAAAAAGAAGAAACCTGCGGGGCCCTCCTGAATATCAAAAAAGAAGAACCCTTCGGGGCCCTCCTGAATATCAAAAAAGAAGAAACCTGTGGGGTACTCCTGGAAATCAAAAAAGAAACAATCTGAGGGGTGCTCCTGGATGTCAAAAAAGAGGAAACCTGATTTTCTTTTTTCCTTTTGGATCCGAATTATTTTTTCATATTTTGACTTACCATTATATAGTATTTAGTTTTTTTTTTTAAATAGTCAATTTATATTTAATATAATTTTAATTGATTTTAGATTTTTACTAGCGTGTAATTTTTTGTTATAGAAATTTTTGTAATTAATAATAATAATAATAATTAATAATAATTAATAATATAATAATAAATAATAATAATATCATAATAATCATAATAATAAATAATAATAATAATAATAATAATAATAATAATAATATTTTATTATTGTTTATCATTTCCTTTTATTTTTATTTTTTTCATTTTAATATAAAATCAAGAAGATTAACTTTTTAATTGCATATTTGAATTTCTTTATTTCTATTTCATTTTGATTTTTTTATCTCTGTCCTGTTGTAATAAATGAATAAATTATTATAAAATTATTAAATAAATAAGATTCGAAGTTATTATTACTCCATCTGAATATAATTCTTTCCTCACTTTCGAGCATGCTTCTGATTTATTATTTCCTGAATTTTTTGTTGTATTTCCTTGTTGGGTATAATCTACCTCACTTTAAAGCATGCATCTGTACTCATCTGTGAAATTTGCGTTATGTGGAGCTGATGTTTTTTTCTTCACTGTTACATCCCCTTGCATTGTACTTTTT
The DNA here is from genome assembly GCA_009176605.1 of Armadillidium nasatum. Lineage (NCBI taxonomy): Eukaryota > Metazoa > Arthropoda > Malacostraca > Isopoda > Armadillidiidae > Armadillidium > Armadillidium nasatum. Next base: position 55,324 of record SEYY01020563.1, on the reverse strand, counting down.
CCATGTGTTAGTAGTGAGAGCTAAAGAAATTTAATTATTAGTAGGGATTTTGAATGTTTTTATTTGAACTGTTCCTCAATTTTCGTGATATGGTAGTACATAAAAGAATTTTATAACAGTTGATGCACAGAAAAGCGACTCCGTAGCTCAGTTGATCAAGCACTCTTCAGCACGCGAAAGACCTGGGTTCGAAGCCTGATTGGAGAAGAGAAATTTGAGCAGTTCTCTTCCGCCCTTAGCTCCGCCCACTTATGCTTAATAAGTACAGTCAGTAATAAGTAATCTGCTGGCCAGCCAGCAGATGTTTGTCGTCGATCCGTGAAATCCTTGGTTCATCCTCGAATGAACCTACTGACAGGGCTAATAACCCTTTCTTGGTTTGGATTTTGATTTTTTAGTACACAGAAAATTTATCTAACCTATAATTATGGTGACGGGAAAATATGATAGAAAAGAAGCTCTACTGAAATCTCGAACATTCTGCATATGAGCCAATGGATCGTCTTTAAATGTCTAGATGGTATCACACTCCTGCCATATACTGAATAAGTTTTTAAAAGATCGCTGGTTTTAAGATGAGTAAAAACAAAATCCTGATCATAAAATGTAGAAGGACTAAATGTTCTGAACGATAACAATAGAATCAAAGAAGAACCATTGATATCTTGACCGTTGCCATTTGGAAAGAAGAGATTAAGGTAAACAGTGGCATTGCAAGTAGAATAAAAAACTATCGTGGATTATATTTATCTACTACGCACGTGTAAGGGATATGGAGACATACGATCTTGTGCCATGCATTTTTATAGAGTTAAGCACAATAGAAAACTATATAGTTGCGCCATAGTGTTTATTTGCTTGTTATGTTCTTTTATTGCTCGCATAATAGGTTTTAATTGCAAAATTCAGCAAGTATTTTTAAGATAAAATCTATTGTAAATTCTTTTGCATCTTATTTATGAGCTGTTAAAAATACGGATGGTGTTTTACGTCTTCTTATAATTTTACTTTTCGTCATTCTGTTATTACTTCTTCTACTAAATTTATTTACATATAGAACGATGTTTTAACTGCTGGTCAAAGATGAAATGATTTTATTTCTTGTACAGTTAGAAGCTTTCCAAGTTCGGTTTCTATTTTTATTAGTTAAATGAATTTATGGTAAAGAAATTTCATACTTCTGCAAATTCTACAACCGATTTCCTACGTAGCTCACAAACGTTGCCATTATACTGGTGTTGTAATAATGATTTCCAACTTCTAAATTAAAGTCGCCTATGATTATATTTTGATGATAACTTTCCTTCGTGTTTGCTTTGGTACACTGCAAAAATTGTCCTAACGAAATCGTTGTGACAAGTGGCAGAAATGTGGCAGCAAATTTCTGTCACTTATTTTCTAATTAGAAAATAAATCGGTGAAGCGACTTTCCTATACATAAAAAGTCTTTTTTACTATTGAAAATTTTACTGTAAATATTTTTTGCCACTTGTCCCAACGATTTGTTAGAACAATTTCTGCAGTGTAAGATCTCATACTTCAATGATTTGAACAATATATCTAATTATAAGTATATGTATTATTATTTTTTGTCAGAACCTTAAGGAGAATGACCTGTTCGAGGAGGGGACTGTTTTAGGACGTTTCTTCCTAGGATCCGCATGACTGATCCAGATATTCCCTCTAAGAATATATATATATATATATATATTATATATATATATATATATATATATATATATATATATATATATATATATATATATATATATATATATATATATATATATATGAAATTGTAATTTGAATTTGTTAGCTACAAAATATACTAATTTTAACAACCAACTAACTACTTAGATTTCATTTGCCACCTTTGATATGGTCTTTTCCCAGAATAAACTCTTGGCTTAGTACGGCATATTATATGGTAGCTTATTTGTGTGTGTGGTTTGTGATTTATTGATGTAAATTTATAATTATAAAACTACATTGTAATTATAAATTATTTTTTAAATAATTTCGTAGAATTAACATGTAAAATACTATTAGGGTTCTTATTGATCTCGAGTTACAACAGTAGGATTGCAACTTGTGTAATTTTTATTTATAATAATTATAATATATATAATATATATAATATATATATATATATATATATATATAATATATATAATATATAATTTTTTTTTTGAAGATACGACGAAATGGAAGAACTCCATGTTGCAGAACTCCCCCCTGTTGTAGAACAGCTCCCTGTTGCAGAACTCCCCCCTGTTGTAGAACTCCCCCCTGTTGCAGAACTCCCCCCTGTTGCAGAACTCCCCCCTGTTGCAGAACTCCCCCCTGTTGTAGAACAGCTCCCTGTTGCAGAACTCCCCCCTGTTGCAGAACTCCCCCCTGTTGTAGAACAGCTCCCTGTTGTAGAACTCCTCCCTGTTGAAGAACAACTCCCTGTTGTATATGTTGAAAACTTGCCCCTAAATCTCTCTGAGAAAAAGCTGTATGAAAAGGTAAAAATAAAAGTTTTCATTAGATTTCAAAAACTTTATATCAAGTACGGTTAGAAATAAACATAAATAATGCATATACAATGGTCTATTGTGGTTGTCTACGTTAAATAGCTATAAAACTTGCTACTCATAGTCCTCATAGACATGTTTGTGATTTGTATTCATTCATATTGGGTAAGCAAAAATGGTTCTTTAACTAGCACCATAATTTTTTCCATTTTTTTGGTCAGTTCCAAAGGTTGGTGAATTCATAAAACTAATTTGATCCTGCAGTCATTTTCATGCATTAAAATGCATAAAAATACACATGCATACTCATATTATTTAGCAATGAAATAAAATAGATTTCCCACTCTTAAATTATGACTGTTAAAACTCTCCAAATTCAAACTAAAATGTGACTATAATGTCATTCAACTCTACGTCCCGCCACCTCACATATTTTTGCTAAATTTAAATCTTATTTTAACAAATCGCAATTTGAAATCGCAACTGCGTTAGAAATCTAACAGTAGTTATTTGATTACTATGATGGATTTTCAGCTGACACTTTTCTAGGTTTTCGACTTTTGAGAATGTGAATATTTTTGACTAGTGACGTGACTTTATATTATTCTGATATAAAAGACCAGGGGCCTACATGGACTACCACCACAAGTTGGGCTGTTCAGAAAACACTAAAATCAAATGCAGGTTTGAATAAACATGTTGCTTTTAACTTATTGAAATGGTAAGTGGGAAAAGTGGAATGAAATAAGCTCATTTTTACCAGTGACGTAACGCAAGAATGAGCATAACGGTTAGGTTTAGGGTCAGTTTCTTAGAATGAGATTAAACGGACGAGTCGTACGAGCTTCTCAGACTAAGTAGAATATTGTTTGGAAGAACGGCTCGTAAAATCAACATAGTATATATATATATATATATATATATATATATATATATATATATATATATATATATATATATATATATATATATATATATATATATATATATATATATATATATATATATATATATATATATATATATATATATATATATATAAATTCTTTTCAGTTTTCTAGTGTTGGAAAAGTTTTATCTGTTCTCCTCTGCAGAAACAATATTACATGGGAGTCCTTAGGATATGGCTATGTCGTTTTTAAAGATGTAAATAAATGTCGAATGGCATATTATACACTTGATACGGAAATTATTGGTGAAAATGTTATTACAGTAAAGTTCGTGGAACGTGAAACTTTTCAAGCAGGATCGGGCAATATTTTTTGTTCATATTCAAAATTAGGAAGACAGCGAGTTTCCAATTCCGAATTGTATAGAAATTCAAAAATTCGACGGTAAGGAACCATCGGAACCATTTCGAATTTTTACCAGGAAACGAGATGTTATTATCAAAAAATCACTAGAAATACCAAGTAGTAAATATGCAGTTCTTCATGATATGATAGGTTCTTTTATTTTCCCACATGTTAAGGAGTTTTGCCCAGAGGATTGCAAAACAATTATTGGATTGATTATGAAACATGTGTACTTGGGCAAACAGTTTAAACTTTTTGAAGATGTTAGTTTAATTAAAGGAAGAGTAGACGAGTTTGTTTCTGAGGCGAAGTACATAAGGCAGAAGGAAGAGGCCATGGAAAAGCAGGCCAAGGAAAAGGAGGCCAAGGAAAAGGAGGCCAAGGAAAAGGAGGCCAAGGAAAAGGAGGCCAAGGAAAAAGGACAAGGACAAGAACAAGGACAAGAACAAGGACAAGAACAAGGACAAGGACAAGAACAAGGACAAGAACAAGGACAAGGACAAGGACAAGGACAAGGACAAGGACAAGGACAAGGACAAGGACAAGGACAAGGACAAGGACAAGGACAAGACAAGGACAAGGACAAGGACAAGGACAAGGACAAGAAGGACAAGGACAAGAAGGACAAGGACAAGGACAAGGACAAGGACAAGGACAAGGACAAGAAGGACAAGGACAAGAAGGACAAGGACAAGGACAAGGACAAGGACAAGGACGGACAAGGACAAGGACAAGGACAAGGACAAGGACAAGGACAAGGACGGACAAGGACAAGAAGGACAAGGACAAGGACAAGGAGGACAAGGACAAGGACAAGGAGGACAAGGACAAGGTCAAAGACGAGGACGACGAGGACGACAAGGACGAGGACAAGGACAAGGACAAGGAGGACAAAGGTGATGACATTTAGGGTAACTTTAGTCTTAAAAATTTTTAAAAAGCCAAAAATTTTGTCAAGTTTTGTATTAAAATTCCTGATTTTATATATAGATTTTTTCTTATTGTAATGTAAATTTCTAGATTAAATTAGCTATTTTAGTTTTTAAAAAAAAAAATTTGGAATAAAAAAAATGCATCTACATAAAATTTAGAATTTTTTTTTTTAAATAAAATGTTTAGTTTTTATTAAATGTAAATGTTAAATTCTATATAACCTTTAAATTTTAATTTTTTTCAAGCATTAAATAAATTTTCGAAATCTATTTTATTATTCCTTTTAATTTCAATTTTTTTTAATAAAAAATTGTCCTTTCTTTAATTTACTAAGTTTTCTAAATTTCTAAACTTTATTCTATATTTTTCTTTTTTTTTTTTTTTTTTTTTTTTTTTTTTTTTTTTTTTTTTTTTTTTTTTTTTGTAACATCTGATTATGAAAGATTCTGAACGACTTCTCAGTTTGAATAATTATTCTTTGTAATACTTTGTATACATAGGATGTGAATAAAAGAATATAAAATTTCTAAAAAATTTGCCATGCAATATATGATGCATGTGAATAAAATAGAAAAAGGTTTAAATCTAAGAATGTTGGTCATACTTTCTACCAAATGAAAAATTAAATTAAAAATTAGTTAAAATTAAATTTAAACTAGATTAAAAAATTACGAAGGTAAAAGTACCTTAATATTAATTTAATTTAATAAATTATGAATATTTAATATTTGGTTAATTTATAATAAACAAAACTTTGTAAAATAAAATTAATTGAAAAATTAAATCGATAAAATGAATTACTAATTAAACATAAATTTTTAAATCATTTAATGAATTTCATTAGATAATTAATTCATCTTATTTTGAACTATATTCAGTTCTATTAGCTACAACTGCTAGGTACAGTTTAATGCTTCAGAAAAGTTTATGCTCTTCTGTATACCAAGAAAATTTTATTTTTAAATTTTCCCTTCTGGACAAAATTTTAAAATCTATAAGCTTTTTTAGGTACAAAGCTACAAACTTCTTTAAATACTTTATTTGTTATTTGAGAGAGAGTTTGGATATAGCCTCTCAAATTTTGACTATTTTTGAAAATTTCCAAAATTTGTTCCGCCTGGTAACTGGCATCCCAGTATGCTTCTACTGCCATTACTCATATATATATATATCTATATTTTGATTTCTATATCTTTATATTATCTCTCTTTCTCTCTCTCTCTCACACTCACACTCACACTCTCTCTCTCACACTCACACTCTCTCTCTCTCTCTCACTCTCTCTCTCTCTCTCACTCTCACTCTCACTCTCTCTCACTCTCACTCTCACTCACTCTCACTCACTCACTCACTCACTCACTCACTCACTCACTCACTCACTCACTCACTCACTCTCTCACTCTCTCACTCACTCTCTCACTCACTCTCTCACTCACTTTCTCACTCTCTCACTCACTTTCTCTCACTCACTTTCTCTCTCACTCTCTCTCTCACTCTCTCTCTCACTCAATTTCTCTCACTCAATTTCTCTCACTCACTTTCACTCACTCACTCTCTCTCTCTCACTCTCTCTCTCTCACTCTCTCTCACTCTCACTCGATGAGGTAATAGAGAGGTTATTAATGAAAAGCAGAAAAAGTGTTGGGGATATGACAGAACCCTGAGGAACACCACTATTAATAGATTTAAAGGAAGAACGGTAGCCATCTACAACAGCTGCTATAGAACGACTGGAAAGGAAATTAGTGAGAAGATCACAGAGAGAAGGATAGATACCGAAAGAGGGAAGTTTGGAAATCAAAGCCAGACTCTATAGAAAGCTTTCGATATGTCTATCGTGACAGCAAAAGATTCACCGTAATATGGAAGAGGGGAGGACCAAGAGTCAGAGAGAAGGGAAAGAAGATCACCAGTAGAGCGTTTCTTACGAAAGCCATACTGGCGATCTGAGATAAGATTAGAAGAATTGAGATGTTTCCAAATCTTCCTGTTAAGGATAGATTCGAAAACTTTAGAGAGAACGGAGGTCAAAGAAATAGGATGGTAGTTGAAGGGTTGAGAGGGGTCCCCCTTCTTCGGCTCAGACTGAATGAGGGCACGTTTCCAGCAAGAAGCGAAGTTGAAGTAGAGAGACAAAGACGAAATAGTTTACCGAGGTAGGGTGCAAACTCGAAAGCACAAGTTTTGAGAATCGCAGGAGGAAAACCATCGGTACCGTACGCCTTCTTAGTATTAAGCTCATAGAGAGCAGAAATGACATCTATAGAACTAGAAGAACTAGAAGAAAGCCATTGGCGGTGGTGAACATTGAAATCACCTAATATGATGATTTCAGAGAAAGGAGAAGAATAGAGAATGTGCTCTATTTTGGATTTTAGATAATCAAAGAATTTAGGATATTCAGTAGAATTAGGAAATAAATACACAGATCCAATGAATTTAGTAGTAGAATGGCAAGAGAGCCTAAGCCACAAGGCGGAAAATTCGGAAGACTCCAAATTAGAGACACGAGAATAAACGACATCGTTGCGCACGAATGCACAACAACCGCCTTGAACTGAAAATTGAGGATAGAGACAGTAGGAGGAAACAGAATAAGGTTTGCTATCAGAACGCTCAAACATCTGAGTTTCGGTCAGGAATAAAAGGTGAGGTCTAGAAGAAGAGAAGCGATGTTCAACAAAGTGAAAATTGGAGTGCAAACCGCGAATGTTGCAGAAATTAAGGAAAAAAATAGACCATGCATATATTATCTATATCTCTATATTATCTATCTCTATATTATCTATATCTATATATATATATATATATATATATTATATATATATATATATATATATATATATATATATATATATATATATATATATATATATATATATATATATTTTATCTATATATTATCTATATCCCTATCTTATCTATATTATCCATATATCTATGTTACCTATATCTTTATATTATCTATATCTCTATATTATATATATCTCTATTATATATCTATATATCTATATATATATATATATATATATATATATATATATATATATATATATATATATATATATATATATATATATAATATATATATATATATATATATATATATATATTATATTATCTATATATTATCTATATCCCTATCTTATCTATATTATCCATATATCTATGTTACCTATATCTTTATATTATCTATATCTCTATATTATCTAATGTGGTCAGTGAATAAGTTGATAAGTTGAAAAATGTCCAGAATGAGTTAATATATCGTAAAATAGTGTGTGCTGCCAGGAAAATTTGTGATTCTATACTAATAACTTCTTTTCTTACCACACACACATATATATATATATATATATATATATATATATATATATATATATATATATATATATATATATATATATATATATATATATATATATATATATATATATATATATATATATATATATATATATATGTATTATAATTTTTTATTTTTTTTGTTTCTCCTCTGGTGGGCAAAGGCCGGAGGCCTACCAATATCCACCAGAGTTGGGGAATACTCGGAATCTGGTCGCTAATGGCCGACGTGACCCGATATACGGCGTTTAAAAGTGTGCAAGTCAAAAGAAGTTGGAAAAAAGAAAAAAAAGGAAGTGCGTTCCTGACTTTACCAGTAGAGTACATGTAAGGTGAGTTAAGTCTGGGGTCGGAGAGTTGGACAAAGAAAGGATGAGACTGTGTAGAAAGTCGTGTTGCACGAGCCCTTCTCAATGGAGGAGTAATGCGACTTGAGAGTTCAGAAGAGCAAAATCCATGTAATAGCGATAGTATATAGAGAGAGTGACGACGAGAAGAAAGAGATTGGAGAGAGTTAGGAAGAGCAAAAGAGTTTATAAGACAAAAAACCCTAGAATCCACCTTTTCGAGAAGAGCTGTATGTGTGGAACCACCCCAGATGTGTGAGGCGTACTCCATACAAGGGCGAACAACACCCCTATAAAGAGCAATCAACTATATATATATATATATATATATATATAATATATATATATATATATATATATATATATATATATATATATATATATATATATATATATATATATATATATATATATATATATATTATATTATATTTATTATATATATATATATATATATATTATATATATATATATATATATATATATATATATATATATATATATATATATATATATATATATATATATATATATATATATATATATATATATATATATATATATATATATATATATATATATATATATATATATATATATATATATATATATATATATATATATATATATATATATATATATATATATATATATATATATATATATATATATATATATATATATATATATATATATATATATATATATATATATATATATATATATATATATATATATATATATATATATATATATATATATATATATATATATATATATATATATATATATATATATATATATATATTATCAACCAACCAATTACTTCAATGTTCGCTCCCCCTGTTATAGGAAAAAGTTGCCCACGTGATCTAGTAGCTAATACGACAAATGTTCTAATAACTCTTACTTTAGAGAGATTTGTTTCGATTATACTTTGCTGTATTTTAGGATAATATTACTAAAATGTTGACTTGAATATATTTTTATAACGTGTTGTGAAAGTTCTTATAGACCTGAAGGCGATAGTAGAAGGGTTAAGACCTTGTCCTACATAAATAAACATATGTGCTTCAGTTGTTATATATATATATATATATATATATATATATATATATATATATATATATATATATATATATAATATATATATATATATATATATATATATATATATATATATATATATATATATATATATATATATATATATATAAATGTATATATAAAATGTATATTGTGTATGTGCATGTGTGGGGGTATAATTTTCATGCGTATGTTGTAATTTTCAGTCTTTAAAAGAAAATAATAAATATGAATAAATGGATGGAATATCCGGTTCTCTATTTTCAAAACTTGAGTCCAGATGTTGATGAAGCGATGCTCTATGATAAAGTATATAGTAGTATATATATAGATATATATATATATATATATATATATATATATATATATATATATATATATATATATATATATATATATATATATATATATATATATATATATATATATATATATATATATATATATATATATATATATATATATATATATATATATATATATATATATATATATATATATATATATATATATATATATATATATATATATTTTTATTTTTATTTTATTTTTCAGTTTGCAAATTCTGGCACAGTTTTATCTGTTCTCCTCTGCAGGAACAGAGCCACTATGAATTCATTAGGATATGGGTATATCATTTATGATAATCCTGGGGATTCGTCAGTAGCGCAATACGTGTTAAATCATCAATTTTGGTATGGCCGACGTTATAGTTTAGAGTTTATAAAACCTAACAGTCCTTTTAAAGCAGGAGCGGGCAATATTTTATGCGAATTTTCAAGAATAAAAAAAGACGTTTCCTCCATTCAGAAGTGTAGTAAACTAGGTGTCGCATTTCGACCTTCAACCGAGGTTTTCAGTGCTATGTTACTACCGACTTTCAGGATATTCGCCAAAATATCTCGAGCTACAACTATTGAATCTCGATCTTCAGCCGGAGTCTTCGACAATATCTTGGAACAAACCTTCGCTTTACCTGAATTTGAACCGGTTCCATCCAGGCAACAAGTTATTGCATCTCATCCTTCCTCTACAGAACAAGCTGTTCTCCAAGGACCAGCACAAGTGACATCCGAAGATATAGAAAATGCTGCTGAGCATGAACGGAGAGATATGATAGGAAATTATCTCTACCCATACGTCAGGGAGTTATACCCAGATTTAGTATATGAAATCACCGATATATTACTCTCAATGCACATGGAAGAACAGCTTGAACTTATGGATTATCCTCATGTAATTAAGTTAAGAGCTGAACAAGCAATGGATTTTTGGACCGAGCTCCAGGAAGAAAATTTACTTGCGGACCACAAATAAGTGATTTTATATATGATTAAATATAAAAATAAATTTTTTAAAAATTGCACGAACCACAAAATCTGTCCCTTTTTATTTTTTTTAACAGCAATATAATTGTTTTTAATTTAAGATTATCTTTTAAGTGTTTTAGAAAATGTAACAGCATTTTTATAACTAAATTTTATCATTAATTAATACTTTTAAGTTATCGAAATTGACATTTTTTCAAAATTTGTATTTTTTCAAGTTTTAATATTTTAAATACTTTGCTTTAAGAAATATACAATAAAAATTTCCTTTTTAAATTATTTTTTTTAATCTTCGAAACTATTTGGATGTTAGTGGTGTGTATTTTATATATTTATAATTTGGTAGTGCAGACACGGCAGAGGATCTTAAACTGGGATAACCATTGAGGATAATCTGCATAGTTTTCGGGTGATAGCAAGTAACCATCTAATTCTTAATTACCTAATTCTTAGTTTAATTTATAGATTTATATGCTAGTGTTCATTCTACCATTGGGTTAATATACTGAAGGCGGAGCTGGTAAAAAATTTTCCTAAAGAATAAAGGTGTCTGGAAGAGTCAATCACATAATTTAACAGCATTTCAGTAATTCAGCCATTTTAAAATGACAAGAGTTGCTGAAAGTTTTTTTTTTAAATATAGCTGGAGCGTAAAGGAAATAGAGTATGAAATAAAAAATAAATGCTTTGTTCCGAACAAATAATAATGCAGTGACTGATAAAAATACATGTCATAGTATTTACTCAAAATGGGAATATTAAAAAGTAAATTTATTTTTAGCTCAATCTTATCATAATTAGTGTGTTAGACTTTAGAGTGAAAACCCCTAATTTATTAAATTTTGAAGCCACTTATATATTTAAAAAATAATTTTAAAACAAATTCAAGAACAAATCCTGATAAACTATAATTTCCAATAAAAAAATTTCCATAAAAAATTTAAATTGACATTACTTGTAAGAGAATTTTAAATAAGTTTAAGGAATAAGGAATTGGACCTCATAAACCTTAATTAAATAAACAAAATTTTCACTTTGTTAAAAAATACATCTCCATTACTGCTGCTGCGACTTCAGTAACTAATTCACCATTGTAAGCCTCTTTTAATTATGAAATTGAAATTATTAGAATTTTTATATCTTTACCAAAGTTTACTTTGTCTTTACTCCTATAAAGTTACTTTAGTATTCACATGAATTGTAAAATGCTAGGATAAACATCGAAACTAATACCTTTAAGTAATATAAAAACTCTATATATTTTCACTACTAACACGTTGACTGCCATGCGGGGCGCTTGCGGCCCGCACCTCTTCAAAAAAAAATTTCATCCGATTCTCCTGAAAATTTCAATATAGATAGTTTTTTTCCCGACGAAAAAACTCCATTCCTAACGTTTTTGCGAGGGAGTTAAAGTTTAGAAGTTATTTCGGAAATTTTAGGAATGTTCAAATCTACGGTGAGGCCACATAAAAAAAATTTTTGGTCTGAAATTTAGAGTGTGTGTTCCTAAATCTATTAGCTACAAAATTTTCTAATACACTTTTGCTGTCAGAAGTATAGGAAAATTGTTATTTGCCCAATACTGACCAACTATCGAAAGTCAAAAATTGTTAAAAAAAAAAAATTCCAACTTTTTTTAAAAAAAATATTTAAAAAAAAAAACTACAATAACTACATTTTTCATTTTTGGTAGTTTTATAGATAAATGATGGGGCTACAATATCTTTTCTATATATTATTCGATCTAACTTGTTTTTTCCGAGATATAGCTCTTCAAAAAAGGTCCATTTTTGTGCCAATTTTCAAAAATTTTAAAAGTTTGAGAGACTATATCTTTCTTCAAACAAATATTATTTTATAATGGTTTAAACGTAAGTTATAGACCTATCCCTCTTCTATACAATATCTAAAAATAAAAAAAATTGTTCGAGGCATTTTTTTTTAAATAATTTTTTTCTCCGGAAAGGTATGATTTTTTTCAAAAAAAAATTTGAGTGCCTATTACTTTTTTTCTAGACGCGATATCAAAAATCTCTTTATACAGCATCCATATATTGGGGCTAAGATTGTTCAGTTAAAATTTCAGCTCATGTGGACCAGTGGTTTGACCCCGCTATTCTAATTTTTTTAAATTTTTGACCCCATATAAATTCTAAACGGTTAATCACTCGTAAAAACGTTAGAAATGGACCATTTTCGTCGGGAAAAAAACTATATATACTGAAAATTTCAGCTCAATCGGTCAAAAAATAAAAAAAATTTCAAAAACGGGCTCAGCCCCATTTTCCGGCAGTCAACGTGCGAACCTATTTTCATTTATTTCTTACTTTTCATTTATAATGGAGAAATCCTATTAATTTTCTCCATAAGTTCATAAAATTGTATTTCACCAAGATCGTTTTGGCATTTTTTCGGTGTGGCATCATTAACACACTGTCAACTTCGGACGCTTAACTTCAAACTTTTTCAACAGTTTCAATGAAAACCTCGTGGTTTTTGAAATTTCAAAATTTAATAATATTTTTATTTTCTCGCAAAACAAAGAGTTCAAGTCAATTTCGTGGGTGAATTGAGGTATATTATTTTTCTTAAACTTTGCTACCATAATCTTTCAAATAAACCTCTACTCTACCTCTACCGTTCTTAAGTATCTAATTGTATATTAAGGAACTTTGAGAACCAAAATTCTTCGAAACCAATGTATCACTAATTTCAGCTCTTGTCTTTCAGGTCAAACTGAACAAAGTTCTTCTGCAAGTAATTATGGTATGTAATCTGGAACCGAAGTATAAAAACTTTCAGCTGAATTTTGCTCAGTTTAAATTTGAAAGCTTTGACTAATAGAGAAGGGTCGAAATTTGCGTTACAATTAAATAATTTAGGAAATTTACTGTCTGATTTCGAAGAATGTTGATTCTCGAAATTCCTTAATATACAAATATATATTGAAGAACGGCAGAGGTAAAGTATGAGATTTATTTGAAAGATTATGGTAGAAAATTTTAAGGAAAAAGAAAAATACCTCAATTCATCTAAGAAATTGACTTGAACTCTCTGTTTTACGAGAAAATATAAAAATAATAACATTTTGAAATACTTTTAACAAACCACGCGGTTTTCATTCAAGCTGTTGAAACAGTTTGAAGTTAAGTTACTGAAGAGAGCAGCGTCCGAAGTGAAAAATTAAAGATAATATTTCCATTACGAATAAAAACTAAACTATAGATGAAAATATATACAATAGACTAAGTCTATAGTGAGCGTATATAGTTTTCGTACAAGCAAGCTACAAAATATTAAAATGGGTGGGTTATATTGTGCTTTGATGAATGCCCTTCGTTGGTGAATGGTGAGTTCATAATGTTTCTCTGAAAAAAAATGGAAAAGCATGATGTAAAATTTCCCAGCTTGTTGCTTTATTCCTATTTCCTACTGTTGCTCGTTTAAAATTTAAATATTAATAATGCGGATAATTAGTTGAGCCATTACTTAAATGTAACATGTAATTTTAACCTAAATTGTTAACAAAAATATCAACTAAGCTAACATGCAATCCAAGTCACCAATACTATGCCAATACCCCAAAATCTTTGGTCCCTGGGCTTAGCTCTATAGACTAAACTTTTCTAATCAATTTACACTAACTAACTAACTAACTAATAACTATATATATATATATAATATATATATATATATATATATATATATATATATATATATATATATATATATATAATATATATATATATATATATATATATATATATATATAATTTAAGTAAATATGAAGTTTTTATCTCCTATCTGGTATTTAGTTATTCAAAATATAAACTGGAAATGTAATGTATATTGAAGGAAAACTATTTAACAGGGATGGAAAATCAAATTTGGTAAAATAAAATGCACTTAATATATAGAAATAGATTTTGAACATCATAAAGCATAGCTTTCATCTACAACTTCAGCAATATCTCGTAAGTAATTGGGTAGAGGAACATAATTGGAAAATATTTTAATACTAATGTAGGAATGTTTTCAAATTGCCAAACATACCAAAATTAATAAATAATATAAATTATGGTTAATCTGCAGTTTATGTTTCTTACCTGGCATTTATTCGTTATTCAAAATATAAACTGGAAATGCAATTTATATTGAATAAAAATAATTTAAATTTGGGGAAAATTCAAATTCAATGAATTAAAAATTGGTTAAAGTATTAAAAATCCTGTTATAAAATGATATTAATTATCCTGACTAAACTGAATGTGCCTACGCCTTATAGTGATATAAGGAGAGAACAACATAATAATAAATATCAATATTAATATTTAATAAAAGAAAAGTTGTTACTAGATATTTGAAATACTTTAAAAGTACATTTTATCATCTTTTCATTTACTTTTTTTTTTTAGGTTAGGCTTATTTGCTGGCTGTTAGTGTACATTTACCTTTCAATTCAAGGTTA
>SEYY01020563.1:27500-37500 GCA_009176605.1 Armadillidium nasatum | reverse complement strand
CTTCAAAAAAAATTTTTTATTCCAAAAGTAAAATTATATTGAAATTTATTAAGTTTATATTAATTGCTGCATACAAACTTTTAGGAATTCATCCTTTTTGCAGACTTGAAATTGTAATTCTGCCAAGGTGCTTCCCTCACCTTGGACTTGCTTCTCCTAACTTACTTTTCTTATCAAAAAGTATTATTTATGATGACTCATCTTGTTACTTGCGTTTGGCTCATGAAATCAGGTACATTGATATATATATATATATATATATATATATATATATATATATATATATATATATATATATATATATATATATATATATATATATATATATATATATATATATATATATATATATATATATATATATATATATATATATATATATATATATATATATATATATATATATATATATATATATATATATATATATATATATATATATATATATATATATATATATATATATATATATATATATATATATATATATATATATATATATATATATATATATATATATATATATATATGAATAAAACTTATTACAATTGGTATGCAAAAGAATGAAAATATTCTGTAGTTGTAGAATTGATTTACTTCCTTCTAAAATATTTACTTCCTTTGCTGTTTGAAAGATATATTAAATTAAATTCTCTATAGATTATTAACCTTTTCTTTACTGAGGAGTGAATTTTTTTATTTTAAGAGCTAATTGCATGCATCATGTATGTGAGGTTTAGTGGATACAGGACAGTCTTTGATAAGCCCATGTGGCTTATTGTTTCTGATTTTCTTATGTAAATATACATGATAAATATTATTTACATGTATTTTTGTATATTTTTTAATATTTGTTTCTTTAACACATATTTGAGCCTTTCCATATTTAATGTTTGAAACTTCTTGTTTTCCAAGTTTCTTTCATTCATATTTGATAAATTAATACTTAATCGCTTGCTAAGGACTATATTTAAGGTTTTTTTTTTTATCCATATTTAAGGTTTAGTCTTGTGTTAAACAAACTAGATTTATTAATATGAAGTTAATGGTTGATATAATTAACATATTCATTGTTATTTTCATTATGAATATTTCACTCATATTCGTTTTTAAAAGCTCACACCTTACGGGCATTGCCCTATTTAAGGAGGGGAACTTCGTAGGTAGTTTTTCACATGGGGGTTTGAACCAAAGCTTTCAAGTACGTGAGTCAATCACCCTTCCATTGTGAATATTTGCAAACTAATAACTCAAAATAATTTAAAGTAAAAGTATTATTTAATTATATAAAACAATTGCATTTTTTCTTTTTTTTTTTTACTCTTATTGTGAACTTGTTTTGATATAGTTATCTTTAGAAGGACAAGATGGAATATAAGATACAAAATAATTGAGTGAAATATTTAGTTTTGTACGTCAGTCCGTTTCCCTTTATTTTGGAATTTATGGTTTAATGGCAATATTTAAATCTTATATTCTGTTCAAATTTAACTTTTTTTTTTTTACTTAAGAAGGAAAACCCCTTTTGGGATATTTAATACAGTATTTATCTGTAATAGTTCCGTTTGCTCACTGGTAGAACACTCGCCTAGCAAGCGAAATTGCCAGGGTTCGAGGCCTGGTCGGGACGGAGAATATCCCTTTCGTTTAGCTCCGAATGATTCAGTCGTTAAAGCGAGTACATTAGTAAACCTCTTCTCACTGATGGGGAAATAATCTCCAGAATCTGCAATAGGTCTGACCCTGTCGGCGGTATCCGTCGTGGACCCGTGAAACCCAAGGATCTTCCTCGAAAGATCCCACTGCACCGACAGAACGTGAGTCCTTCATGGAATAAGATGGAGATTTATCTGTAATAAAAGAATATGTGATTAATAGATATGTATTATTAATAATCGTTATCTAAAACTTATTTCAATAAGTTGTAACTTAGTTTTCTTCCTCCATCCTCCTCACCCACTTCAGAAATTCGAAGCTGGGAGCTAAAACCAAACCTATAAAAACGAGCCACAAATATCTTCTTTAATAAGAAAAAAGTTAGTGGTAAGAAAAATTGAGTTTAAATAATTAAGTATCGTTTCTTTTTGACCTTCTTCTAATGTTTAAATTTTTTTTCAGTCACAATTGGTTTGGCATAACTATTGGACCAAAAAATTGGGAGGAAGAATGGATTAGCGAAGGCTTTGCTACGTATTTGGAAGATTCGCTTTTTATGCTTGCACTTGAAGAAAATCAAGAAAGGAAAAAAGAATCCATTGAAGCGAACACAGTTTTAGATAAACAATCTGAATTCTTTAATTTAAGGAGTCATATCAAGTACAAAATTCTTTTAGATGAGAAAAATAATACAGAAGAAGGGCTGCAAATTTTGTGTCCTGATCACTTGTCTCCTTCAGTAGGTGATGGATCAATAAACAATGGCATAAATCATAGTAAACCTTTTCTGCAAGTACACTACTTAAAAGGGTACTTCCTCCTCCTTCATTTGAGCAATAAAGTCTCTAGACATCATTTTGATTTGTTCCTCGGGAAGGTTGCAGTTAAATGTCATGGCCAACTTATATCTTCTCGCGAGTTTCTACAACTATTTTTCCAGCATTTTCCAGAAGTAAATATTGGCGAAGATCCAGTTGATAAAATAATAAATGAGTGGCTAAAAACATCAGATCTAAATACTCATATTACAGATTCTTTTAAAAGTATGGCAATTGATGAACTGATGGAAGCTATTAATAAGCATTATGAATATTGGATTAATTACAATAAATCTATGTTCATCAGAAAACAGAACCATGGCTTAGAAAGAAAGTCATTGAAAAGTGAACTTGTAAACTATAAACTGTCTTATTCAGATCAAATTATTGTGTTGTTCGAACGATTTCTCCAGTGCAACTCTCTGAAGGCATGTACATTAAAAGGCATTAAGTCGTTTTATAATGTTGAAAATCAAAATCCTGAGGTACAACACCGGTGGTGTGAACTAATAATTAGATTTGACTATCCAGAAATAGATGATATTATGCATTTTCTTATTGAGAATCAAGCTTTGGGAGTTTACTTATATGGCGAACTTATGATTTCAAAAAAGAAAAAGCATAAAAAACTTGCCAAAGATATTTTTTCATTTCTTAAACCAGAACTAAGCACAAACTCAAAAGCAGTTATTTCTTCCATGGTGTTTGGAGAATGATATTTTTTTGACCGTTTATTCAAAGCGGATTAGAATCAACATGGAATTGAATGTAGTGATGTGTTACAAGCTGAATATTAGAATGATGAAATTTTGGTTGAAGGTTTTAAAAAATGAATACGGAGAAAAACGTCACATTTCATTTCTTTACAGGAGAATTTTTTTTTTTTCCTTTTGGGTTTGCGTTTTCTTGTAAGAAGATTTTTTTTTTTTATTTGGAGTTCGAAAGGTTGTTCATCATTTCAGTTTTGTCATATTAAAATAAATATGAACTGAACCAAATAAGAAAATTAACACGTTTTTCTCGTGCGGTTTTCAAAATGGTAATTGAAGTAACCTAATCAAAATTGAAACGTTTGGGAAAGAGACGAAGGGTTGCAGAAACATGATCGTCTTCAGGTATGTTTTCACAATTAAATTAACTTTTTTTTTTTTTTTTTTTTTTTTTTTTTTTTTTTTTTTTTGAATAGAAGCTGCAAAATGTTCTCGGTTTAAAAATATTTATTTGTACCTATTATTATTAGAATTTTTATTATTGTTGATAAATAAAAATGTCAAAAAATGTTTTCTTAACATAAAGGACTTGCTAGAGTTGGGCTTTGAACTTTATCTTCAGTTATTATCTTCGATTACACCCTAAAATGTTCATTTCTCATTTCATAACGCGGTTAAATTGACGAAAATCGAGTTGTATAGAAGAATGAAAAAGCTGACCAACCAGAATATGTCCCATTCTCTTTATTTTTATTTATTTATTTATTTAATAAACTTGTAGGACTTTTTAAAATAATAAGCTGTGTATATCACATTGGAGCTTTTTTATTATTATTATTGTAAATAACTGATGTTAGTTTTATAATAATGAAATTATTAAAACATAGTCATAATATATATTCGAGATGGAATTCTGACCTTGTTGAAATGCCATTTTAAAGTTTACGTAATGAATATCGTTAAGTATTTCAATACAAATTAAGATGGGTAAAGGTTTTCAAAGCACTTTGAATTATGAAAGAGCTTACGGGTTTTCTTTAAAATATATTAAATAACTTGCTGTAAGTAAAGGTAAAGTGCATGCTTGTCAGCAATTTAAATTTTCAGTTTTAAGTATTTAAATTATATAAAAGTTAATTTATTAATAAAAAGCACAACCGGTTTCTGTCAATTTTCAGGAGAACTCGTTATTATCGTGTAAAAGTACAGAAGCTTCTACAAATGAATTGAAATAGGAGGAGAAATGATAATGTGGAGCAGTATGTAAAGTTAAATATTAAAGAACGAACTTAGTCGTCCGAGCACGGGCGTTTTTATTTTGTTTAAGTGAGGTGATTCCGACACGATGAAAGGAAAGACAATCGTGATAAGGTGTTAATAGATTTTAAATCGGGAAATAACTTGTATCTCAACACTGTGATGGATGAACACTACAAAAATATGGTGAACAGAAAGCCGAAGGATATTGATGACAAAAAATAAAAACATAGAATAGTGTCTTATTTTGCTACGAGGTATCTGTGTATAAGATTTGTGTGGCCGAAGCTTAGATGAGCCAAGACAACCTTCTATTTTGATGAGAGGTTTGATGATACAAAGCTTGGCAACATACGTTAGTTCTCAGTCCAAAATTGTCTGCCAGCATGCTAAGAAAGTTTCTCGAAGATAATTCGTGGTGGTATAATCAGGAAGATACCCTTATCTGATGTCTATAGGGAGATATCCCCCGACACACTGTGAGTAGCTGCATGGTTTGCATTTACTTTATCTGCCTGTTCGTTTCCTGCTATGCCAGTGTTGGAGGGGACCCAGCAAAGTATTAATTATTTTTTTACTCGATATCAGAGAAGTTTCTGGATGTTAGAAACTAGAGGATTCCTCTTTTGAATTAAGGTTTTTAATTGCGAGAATAGCCCTCATGATCAGAGAATATATAGTGTATGTGTCGCATATACTAGAAAAAAACTACCTGAAAAATGTCAGGAACTTTTTTCCCTTTGAAATGCCAATTAAAAACTAAACAGACAGACAAAATTAACCCTTGAAATCAACATTTACGATGTTTAATGCTACATTTTTCCTTTTGTTTGAAGCAAATCGTATGAAACAGAAATTAGTTCATTTTTTTTATCCTTCTTCAACGATTTGACTTGCAATTTTCAAAAATCGAAATGAACCCTGTTTCACAATCATTAACTTACATTTAAAACAACATAATATCTATAACTTTGAGTGAAGCTAAACGCTTAAAATTTAAAAATTAATCAAAAATAGAGAATTTAATACTAAAAGTGAATGGGTTAATAATTTTCCATATTCACATTGGGGGCTTTTTATTGTAAAGATTCTTTAAAGATCTTGAAGATTAATCAGCAAGCTAGTTGCCCACTAATCAAGATTTTTAAATCCGGCTTAAGCAATCTTTAGGTTCGCTGCTGTGAAATTTACGTCCTAAAATTTCAATCTTTAGTTTTCGTTACAGTAAATCTGAAATGGTCATTTTACGTAATCAAACACTGAGAAGTGAAGTCAATGATTTTTATTATTATTATTATACCTTTTGTAAATCTTCTTCAAATATATTTGCAAACAAATATGCATTATCGCTTATTATTTTAATAGTTTCTTATTTTTAAATTAATTTTGTAAATTTTCATTGACTCCAATACTTTATATTTTTAATGTTGTCTCCAAAATCTTTTAAATATTTTTGTTTGCCGCACATGTTGCATATTTTGTTTTTCAACGAATGATTTTTCTGATGTTCGTTAAATTAATTAATTGATCAATTAAATTTGAGAATAACATTTCTATTTTATTTGTATAAGAATGTCACGAATATTTGTTTACATCAGAGATTTCCAAAAATGAATAAATAAAAAAAATTAAAGTAAAAGAAATTAGCTTGATTAATTAATTAATTGAAAATTTCGCTGGAGTGGAAGTAAATCAAGATTTTGTTGAACTCACCTATAATGAGCCTCCTAAATAATTATGAATTGGTTTGCTACATTGTCTATATTTAGTCTGTGTTTGCCAGTACTTTTAATATAAGAACTTTGAGCTGAATTTTGCTCTGCTTATTATTTAAAAACCTTGACCTGAAAGAGAAGGGTCTGAATTAGCTTTACAATTAAATAATTTAGGAGACTTACTATGATTTGCTTCGAAGATTGCTGCTTCTTGAAGTTCCTTAATATGCAAATTTTATATATTTAAGAACGCTAGAGGCATATATTTGAGCAGAAGTCGATTGAAAGGATAGTAAGAAAGAAGTGAATAAGAATAATCTAAAATTTCATACCTATTAATTCTGAACTTTGAAGACTTGTTACGAACAACCAAAAAATAAATAAAAAAAATAAAAAATAACGGGTTCATATATATTTGAAAAGTGCTTATTTGAAAGCCGGCAGCTTGTTTATGTGCCAAACTGTTAAGAATTCCATTTCGACAAAAAAAAAAAAAAAAAGCTAAAAACCCTTATAAAGGAGAATTTCTCCAATATAAAAGAAAACAAAATAAACAAAAGTATATACAATAGATAAAATAGTGAAAGCATATAAATAGTTTTATATTAAATTCGTAATGTAAAGTCTATGGAGATTGAGCAATCTAGGTAGTTAAAATACACCGGCTGTGGTTAAATTCTATGACCTTGTGTGACTTTACCAATATTTGTGAGAACGGGAAGACTATGTTCCACCCTATAAATATTTTTACCACGAGTTATTTTAAATTCGAAGATTGAATAAGAAGGTGGTTCTGCCGATTTAAAACATAATTTATATATAAATAAAAAAATTTTAATAGGAAGTTATTTATGGAAGAAATTTAGGAGTTTTTATTATTTTTATTCAATAATACAACAAATTATTTTAGTGTTTTCCTCAGATATCATGTTAATTCTGCAAGGAGTTCTATGTTTAGCTTAGCTTCAGCTTGGTTTACATTTTTAGCACTTGTAAGCACCAGGTGTTCATTTAATTTTTTTTTATTGTACTGAAAATATGAAATCAAAGATTAAGCCTAATGAAGCAGGGAAGAGCACTTTTGTACAATAGAAGCACCAAAAACCTAAAAACATACTAGAAATGTGCAAATTAACTACTTGATTATATCATTTTTGAAGTATAAGTAGTATTTCAGTATGAATGAATGATGTATCAGTTTATTAATATTAATATATATATATATATATATATATATATATATATATATATATATATATATATATATATATATATATATATATATATAAAATTATGGTAATGGTAATTGTAGCATTCACAGTAGTAGATTTTTTTGAGACCAGGATGCTGAAACTAGTAATATACCTACACGTTGCGAGTTCAACTGGAAATATGTGTAGGAATCTGAAAATAACAAAGCCTATGAGTCTCTGGTATGATAAGGTTGCTGGATCATTGGCGTTATAAAATATAAAAAAAAAATTTAAAAAAAAAATTTTTTTATATATTATATATATATATATATATATATATATATATATATATATATATAAATATTATTTTTTTTGTAGGTTAACCTTTTTATTGACCATTATAAATTGTTAATAAATAGTAGTTTTTGGTTAGATTAGATCTATTTTTCTGTCTGTTAAGCGTAATTTTACCATTTAAGTCCAGGTTAGGTTGTCAAACTAATTTGTTAGATCTAATAAATTAGTTTGACTTAACCTAATCTGGACTTAAAGGGGTAAAACTACGCCTAACGGCCAGAAAATAGACAACTAAAAACTACTGTCCATTAATTATGCATTATGGCTAACAAAAGGGTCTAACCTACAAAATAATAATGATCATGTAGAAAACTCATCTCAAAAGTTTGTCAAGCCTCGAAATATCCATTCTTTTTCTTATTCTTGCATCAAGACTCGTTACTCGCTTTTACTAATCTCAAACAGGCTGCTCAACCTGTTTTTTTTTTTTTTTTTTTTTTTTTTTATGGTACAAAAAAACTGATTATTCAGAATAAAAGTATAACATGTTATACCTTAAATTTATGATGATAATATTTTGAAAAGTTTTTATTAAAACGATTTAGAGGATTTGAATCTATATTATTATTATTATTATTATTATTAAAGGTTTAATTTATTAAACCTTTAATATATTCCTTTAATATATATACCTTTATATATATACCTAAAATTTCAGTGCTTTTGATCTCTTTACAAATTTTATGCAACCCTGGCCAGAGCCTGAGTGCTGGCAAAATTCCAGCCCTGGTCAGTCCCTAACTATAGTACTAAAAATCCTATTATAAAATGATATAATTTGGCTGACTACACCGAATGTGCCTACGCCTTATAGCAATAGAGGCAGAGAACAACATCGCAAGAATTATTGATATTAACATATCAATATTTTATAACGTTACTAGATATTTGAAATACTTAAAAAGTATATTTTGCCAACTTTTTATTTACTTTTTAGGTTAGGCCTATTTGCTGGCCGTAGTATAGATTTACCCTATAAGTTAAGATTAGGTTTTCAAACTAGTTTGTTAGATTAGTATCAATATTTTCAGGTTATCATCCTCCACCCAATTTCTTGCGCCATATTGTTAAAGTTGCAGACAAAAAACAAGCTTTATGATGTTTGATATCTATTTTTACTACCTTAAGTTCATTAATTTAGCAAATTTGATTTTCCAACCCATTTTTATTATTTTTTTTGTTCAACATATATTTCCAGTTTACATTTTGAATACAGGTGAGAGACGAACCACGCATACTTACCATATATTGAAACAACAAAGATAAAATATTATGAAATAAAATTCAATTTTTTAAAATAATTACCTGATAATTTACATTATTTTAAATGCAAACACTTATCTTTCATTTTTTTTGAATCCTCTAAGTTAATTTTTATGTATTCAGTATATTTTTTGAGAGACAGACCTTATAAAATTTTTCAAATTTTGTTATAAATACTTACACGAAAAAGAGGAAATTCAGTTATTGTTGTCATTTATTAAATATTTTATAAAGAATATTGAACTATAAAGACTTCTACCAAAAAATAAAAATAAAAATAAAATAAAGAATAAATAGTTTCTTTCAAAAAAAAAAAAAAACTTTTTTTTTTTTTTTTTTTTTTTTTTATTTAAATTATTATATATATATATATATATATATATTATATATATATATATATATATATATATATATATATATATTAGTGTAGATTAATATTCATTAATATAAAAGTATAGATTAATAAAACATATTTTGAGTTTATAAAGTTAATTATTAAAATTGCCAAAATGAGGAACAGGGTAAAAAAAAATATTTTTCAAGAAATTGCATTTGTATCTTATATATATATATATATATATATATATATATATATATATATATATATATATATATATATATATATATATATATATATATATATATAATATATATATATATATATATATTAGAACTTAATGCTGGATGGTTGCAATATAAATATTATAAATGTCTAAAAAGTCTGCTGTTTTATTAGTCATCAAAAGAAAAAAAAAAATTTTTTTTTAAATAATGATTTATTAAAATGATATTGAAATTTCCTTATTGCAGTTTTTTATTTTTTTATTTATATAAATTTGTTATGGTATACTTGTAAAATATTTTATTCCATCCCTAAAGAATCATTTTACAATAAATTTTACATTGTTTTAATTGAGATTTTTCCATGTATGTAGGATATTCCAGAATTAAGGTATTATTATTATTTATTATTATATTATTACTATTATTATTATTATTATTAAAGTTATTGATACTTTTATCCCAAAATA
>SEYY01020563.1:7500-22500 GCA_009176605.1 Armadillidium nasatum | reverse complement strand
AACCGCAGCTCGCTTCATCATTTTAAAATTTTTGAGCTCCTGACTCGGTGCTCCAGTTCCATAGTTTTAAAATTGTGGCTCCTGTTCAGAACCTATTTATTTTAATAGTTTAAAAAAATTTTCCAGCCCAGCTTCACCCCTATGTTTTTTTTTTTTTTCTTCTTCTTCTCTCTTTCTTTCTTTTTTTTCTGTACCAGTTTCTGCTTCGCTCAAGGTTTTTTTTGGCCATTGCTCCAGCTCTGCATCCCTCCATAAAATCCACTTGTAATTAAATATTAGGTCTTATATTTAGCATGCATTCTTCAAATAATCTCTATCAGTTAATTAATACATCACTCACTAACACACTCTTTTTTTTCTTCTTTTTTTCTTTTTTTTAATATTACCATTAATTTCTCAAAAAATAATTTTCAGAAATACAATTTTAATCGTGATCATAAATTACCAATAAAGACAATTGATTCTGCGTGCGAATTAAAGGACCCGGTAATTAGGATTCTGACTGCGTCTGTAGTACTAGGAAATTGCTTCGATTTTATTAAGATATTCTTTGAGAAATGCGTGTCAAACTTTATTTTGATTAAGCCCATAGACTTAATCAATCTCTCCTTCAGAATATTGCAGGTAAGAGTAAGGTTTATCAGTAGCTTCTACAGTTGTTAATAATAATAATATAGTTAATGGCTTCGTAATGAAAGTTTTTCATAAAATCAAATTTAGTTGGTTAAAATTTATACCGTATTTATGTATTTCAATTGACAACTTAATTCATTTTAATTTTTATCACTCATAAATAAATTTATTTCCATTTCTTATCAGGTAGAACTTCAGTCCTTAAAAAGAAAAGAATCTATAGAAGTAAAGACACTTTCTTTCGTTCTTCCGTCTCTACATTTAAGAACATTAAGTCTTTTAAAATGTCTCATTCAGAAGTAAGGAACATTTGAGTTTGAAATTTGTTCATTTTATGAAGGAGAAAATGTATTGATGGTATTTCATGTAAAGGGGAGAAGTTACTTGTTTGATCAGGCCTGAAATTGTATTATTGCTTAGAGAAAATTTGAAATGGAATGCGAGCTCATCAGTTTTATCTTGAGAATTAAAATAAAGCATTGAAAGAGGGAGTATTATTATTCTTTACTATTTTTATTCAGTAAATGGATAACATCGTTTGGTAAAGTTTGTTAATATTTTGGTTAAATCTTAAGGGAAGATTATTATTCTTTACTATTTTTATTCAGTAAATGGATAACATCGTTTGGTAAAGTTTGTTAATATTTTGGTTAAATCTTAAGGGAAGATTATTATTCTTTACTATTTTTATTCAGTAAATGGGTAACATCGTTTGGTAAAATGTTATGTTAATATTTTGGTTAAATCTTAAACTTAGGTAGATCAGGAAAGATTTAAGATTGGAACAATGGGTTGTAGGAATAAGTTAATTGCATGTTAGAGAAACATATGGTAGAGAGAATGGCGAAAATCAGCAAGCTTTGGTGAATTAATCTTACGAATCGGATCAATATTAACATAGATAAGTTTTTTACAATATTATTAAAGGGTTGGAAATGAACTCTGGAACATAAAGTAAAAGAAATTGGACAGTCAAACCAAAGTTAGCAAATGTTTTCGAGAAGTATGTAATTAGAGAGAATGATGACATCACTAATAGAGCTTTCATGTTGCTTTATAACAGGTACAGCTAAAGATTTGAACGTTAAAATCACGTCTTCATCTCGTAGTGATTACTTAAATGTATTTTTATATTCCGTGAATTGTTTTATGCTGTTTAAACCTAGAATGTCTCTTGATAAAATAAAATAAAAAATTTTGTTTAATAAGGTGAGTCAAATCTTCTTTCAGTAATGTTTGCACCTTTCAAATGAATTTAGTTGAAGAGCAAATTATATCAACATTAAAATCGATGGGAAGAGCATCATCAAACGTCAGACTAGTAAAAGGGGAAGGAGAATCCAATCCAAACGCCGAAACTATGCTACAGTCTTTCTTAACAGTCAGGGTTCAGTGTTACGAGACTTTGAGCCAAATTGCAAAGGTTTGGATTTCTCAGTTGTTAATAGAAATTACAATACGAAGAATCTTTGTATTACAATATCTTCATTGAAGTCACATCAAAGCTTTTTGTTATATATATATAAATTTAATTTATTTATTTGTTGTTGTTGTTTGCATTTAACAATCTTCAGTTTTTATTTATTTATTTTTTTTATGTATTCATTTTGAATATATATATATATATATATATATATATATATATATATATATATATATATATATATATATATATATATAATATATATATATATATATATATATATATATATATATATTATATATATTATATATATATATATATATATATATAGGTATATCTTTGGTATTTATGGAAACTGTATGGAAGGATATTAGTCACCAATCTTGTAGCATATACTATATAATATAAATAATATATTAATATATATATATATATATATATATATATATATATATATATATATATATATATATATATATATATATATATATATATATATATATATATATATATATATATATATATATATATATATATATATATATATATATATAAATGTTCAAAGTTAATAATAGTAAGATAATGAAAATTATTATAATTATTATTTATAATTAGCAAGCCATCGTTGGTGGTCGACTTAGTCTTTTGAATGTGAAAAAGAAAAGCAACAAGAAGAAAGGGTATTCAGTTACATCAAATGAGTGCCAGAGTGCCTTAGGGGACGTATCCGCATCTCGAGCAGTAGAGCAAAAAATCCCATTGACAATAGCTGCTTTGAAGTTTCTGGAAACTCTTTTCACTTACGCACATCATTCGTATCAGTTGAAATATGTTAAGGTATGCCTTTTTATCTTTCTTTGGACAAATCCTAATTTAAGATTTTTCATTAACCTCCCCTCCTCCTACCCTTTCCCCTTCAACCACTCACCAGTGTTCTTGATTAAGGTGATATGTTCAGTCGACAGTAAAAAATTTATATTATATTATTGTGTCATGAAGGAAATCTTAGAATTAAAATCGACCGTTATATTAATATGATTTTTTTTTTTTTTTTTTTTTTTTTTTTTTTTTTTTTTTTTTAAATCTCATAGCTGGTTTTTGTCATTTGAAATTCACATTTAAAATTTTTCCTTTTTGTAAGAGTTTATGCCTAGGGTTTGGATACTAGTTACCAGTAAATAGTTTAGTTATAATATAATTGTTGTCTCTCAGCTCCCTTCGACTCTAAACTCTTTTTGAATCCCGCTCATGGAGTATGTTAGCTTTTAATTCGGAGGAAACCATTAACTTTTGCTCCTTATTTGATGATTTTAATGTGGTCCTTGCTAATCTTCAACCATGATTTTTATTAGAATATGCAAAATATACTATTACTTCAATTTTCATGATTATTAGTCTATAATATATTGTTATTTTTATTCAGGTTCTGCAAGATCATCTTATGACTTTGTTAAAGACTAGAAGATTGGGTATTTATGGAGACGCCCAAGTGCGGGAGGCACTTTTTAGCGCCGTTATTGCCCATGCTCTTTATCCTCATCCTTTGTGTCCCCCACCGTACAATTTTATATATAAGGCTCTACAAGATGAAGCGCTGTATTCTCGAGAGAAGGTGAAAGTGACATATTATTTTTATTTCACCATCAGTAGTAGTAGTAGTAGTTTTTATCTTGCTACATCCTATCCAAACTCCCCTTCCAAATATATATATATATATATATATATATATATATATATATATATATATATATATATATATATATATATATATATTATATATATATATATATATATATATATATATATTATCGAATCCTCAAATTATAATTGTCCCATTCTACTTCAAACTAAGTTAATTGGACTGGATAAAGTCCAAGGAAGATTCCTATAAAATATTTTGTTTTTGGTGTTTGTTAAAAAATGAACAAAATTAGAGTACACTAACCTTTTTTTTAGGAAAATGGTTAAAACCAAATATGACTAACATCATCGATGTAATAATAATAATAATAATAAATTTTCTATATTTCAGGTATCGGGAACATGTATGAAGGGATTATCTGTACTTAGTTTTATAACATCAAATCCAAACACTGTAAACTGGTCAGATGTTGTTAGTTTAAATAAAGGTATTTACTACTAATAGTAATAGTAGTACTAGTAGTATGTCATATGTTAATTATCTGATTTTACTGATTTAATTTTTATTTATTTATTTTTTTTAAAGAAAGTAAAAACGTAAATACAAGCGAAGAAATCGAAGAACCATTGCTCAATGGAGATGCTAATAACGAGGAGAGTGACGTGTCAGATAATGAAAATGACGAGGCTCCTGAAGAGGATGACGAAGGTGAAGATGAAAATGAGTCTTTTAGATTAAACATAAGTGACGATGAAATTGAAAGTGATAACGTAGATAAAGAGGAAGTAAATGACGTTGAAGATGGTCGTATGGAAATTAATGAAATTGTAGAATTGTCGTCAGCTGATAAAGATGTCGATGAAACAATTGAACGCCTTAATAATGATGATGGTAGTAATGCTGAAAATCTTGTGGAAGACCAATTTTCCGATGACTTAAAAGATGATGATGATGAGGTAAATACTGTTAGTGATATTAGTTAATAGTTATACCTAGCGTACATGTATAATCGTTCGTATTTCATAAGTGATATATCGATAGTTTTTTTTTTTTTTTTTAATTCATGTATCGATATGTTAATTGCTATGTAGGGTACGATTTATATTAATAGAACTGTTGATGAAAGTGTTGTTAGTCTGACCAAATTCGATGACATAGTTTATAACCGTGATACTTAATTTTTATATTGATATATTAGCATTGACCTTTGATTAACTATTTTTCTTCTTCTCAGGACTCTTTTGGTGTTTTTGATATGAACGTGAATTGTAACGGTGTTGAAGAAGAAGAAGAATCCGAAGAGGAGGAAGATATTGATGAAATAAGTGACGAAGATGAAGAGTTGGATGAAGTAGTCGACGTTGAAGAGGAGAAAGTAGTAGATGAAGAAGAAACGGATACTGGTGTTAGACTTAAAAGAAAAATTGGATCAGCTTCAGAAGAAACTACGAAAAGAAGTAAAGTTGAACCCGATGGTGATGATGACGTAAGTGTATTATTTTTTTTTTTTAAATAAACTTGCAATGAAATTGAGATCTTGATTGTGTATAGAGTCGAATTACATGACATATTTCGTAAATTTGAATTGCTAAATTTTTTCCTTCTTCTTCTACAGGGGGTTAATCCTTCTGTTGCGGAAATGTTGGCAGCATTCGTCAATGAAGGTCCAGATTCTTATGATAATAATAGATAATAAAATTTATCTAGAGAATTTTTTATATAAACTTGTCCTAATTTTTTTTTTAATGAAATAATTATAATTTTGATAATATATTTTAATCTTCAAGAGTGATACGAATATATAAAAATAAATTTCCATGCCAAGTAGGATTTATGCTCATAATACTCATTACACAATGTCTCTCATACCCACGGATATATTCGAATTAAAACTACCGATGCACTGGCAATGAATATACAATCTGAGTAAATAACTTCTTTAAAAAGAATTAAGGAAAAGAAAACCAAGATAAATTTTTTTCTTAACTTTAATAAAATGTACGTTTCTTGTCATGTTCCTAAAATTAGGTTTAAGGAAGGCATGAATAATATGGACAGTAGTATGTCTTAAAAAAATTTTTTTTTTTTTACTTTGGTAAACTATGCAGAGCAAATAGTTATTAATGTTACAATTTGATTTTACTATTAGTTTAGCAAGAGGTGATATATATGTGTGTGTAAAGTAATAAATTTGGAATGCTTTAGTGAATTAGGTCTACATTAATTTTATATAAAATCTTTAAACATAACAATGTTTGCATAAATATAATTTATATTTACATATTATTTGATAGGTACTTTGTTTTTAAATTGCTCTGCTCTTTTTGTTAAAGTCTTTGTTTATGTACAGGTGATAGTAGGTCATCTTCTATAGATAGAACTTCCAAACCTACTGGAAAAGACCGGCGATTTTGTCCCAAATCTGCTGGAGGAAGAAAGGTAACTTGGGGTTGAAGAAAGAGTTGATGATCCATGTCTACTCTCTAAAGTGCTTGAAGAAGTAGGATTACTAGAAGAAGATAAACCATATCTACTAGCTCCATATCTAGAGGATGAGTAGGTTGAAGAAGGTGTTTCTGAGTCTTTTATATCACTTGTTCTTGATGAGCTTGTTCCAGTACTTGTATCTGTTCCGTATCTACTGCTACCAAGTGAGCTTATTCCACTAGCTCCATATCTACTTGTTGTTCTTGGAGATCCTATTGTAGATGACGTGTATCTACTAGTACTAATTGGACTGGATGTTCCAGATGATCTATTTAAAGTATCCTCAGAGTTTGGAGTGGAATTTGTAACCTGGTTTCTGCGATAGGTTGAAGGTGGTGATAATACCCTGGAAGGTGAGGGTGCTGGAGCCCTTTCCCTTCCTAGACGACTAGAACTAGACAATGACCCATATTTTGAATACGATGTGGTATCTGGTGTGTCATATTTGGTATCCGAGTGTTTTGGAGTGTAACGCGTTGAACGACTTGCATTTCCTATCGGAGAATCACTTGTGTTTAACGTAGATGTTCCATAGCGCGATGTTGTAGAACTTGACCATTTCGAGTACGGATTCGAATTTGTAGTGGTTTCATAACCTCTTCGGGAACTATAGGAACTTGAAGGTGAAGTTGTGTCAAACTTAGATTTAATACTCGACACACCATAGTTATATTTTGATAATGGGGAATTATCGTATAAATTCGAAGAGTACTTTGAAGGTCGCCTGGAAAGGAGTCCTGTATCCCTAACTGTGGATGATTCTCTGTTAGTTGAAGGTTCTCTTGATGCTCGAGAAGTAGTAGTGGTAGAAGCTGCTATTGTACCACTAGTTCTCGAACGGATTGGAATCTGCCATGCAGGTTTACTTCGTTCTACGGAAGGTTGACGAGGCCTCAAGAAAGAGGGAACTGTACTTGATCCTCTGATGCTCGAGGGTTTATTCACTAGGTAATAGGAAGAAGCTTCTTCGGCGTAAGACTTCTTTTTCTTAGGAAGGGAATTAGTTGGAGAAGTGTCCTCAACTTCAGATTCATTTCTGTTATAGGTGTAGGAATTTGTAAGATCTTTATCATCAGAGGTTGATTCCAACTTATTTCGAAAACTCTGGTCAAAGGGATTCTCGTTTACGTGTTTATGCTTGGGGGATGCAGCAGTTTCTTCTTTCTTGATTTTGGGTGTTGAAGGAGATTTAGGGGAATAAATTTCGTTGTCTTGTCTCAAAGATCGGAAAGTTTTCTTATCGGATGATTCGTCGTCCAGTTCGTAAAATAAATCTGTAATCATTCCAGGCTTATTTTCTGTATCAGAATCTTCGACTTCTTTCTTTGGATCGACTGCGGCCTTCAAGAAAGAAAACTCCGCGTCTGGCATTTTGACCCTGGAAAATCCTTGTGCTCCTCCCCACAAATCACAATCATGACTACCAGCACTCATCCTACTTACGCGTACCAGTATCTGTAGAGAATATAAAGTAATCAGAAATGAAAAGTAATTATAATGGTTGCTCTTAACAAAAATCGGCTTACAAATCTCCAGGCTTTACATATTTTGCAATTTTTATTCTAAATAGGAATCGTAACTAAAATATATTCCTTAAGTTTTTTCATGTCATGTAATGTTTGATTTTAGATCACGAGATAAGATATATTTTTATATCATTTTTATTAATGTTATCTACAATTGATTTGAATTCAGTTTTGAATTGCAAGGGGCATTTCTCAAAACCCTTTTGGCTACAGCATTGGGGTATATTACTCATCTTCCAATTTCTTAAAGAAACAACAAGACGGAACGATGGGACTAGTAGAGAATAATAAATTCTTACTTATTAAATTTAAATACATTTTATAAATCATAAGCAAAGAACGTACACACACTGTAAAAATTGTCCTAACGAATTTTGGGACAAGTGGCAAAAAATGTCAGTAAAATTTTCAATTGAGAAAAGACGTTAAGCCTAAGAAAGTCGTTTCACCGATTTCCTAATAAGAAAATGAAAAAATTTGACTCTTTTTGCAACTTGTCCCAACGATTCGTTTGGACAATTTTTGCAGTGCAGGTCCGTGGGAATTTGCCGTTATCGTGGCCTAAAGGTAGAGTGATTGACGTGGATTCTAGGAATAAGTTTCCGAGATAGTTCCCCTCCTCAAATAGGAAAACATTTTAAGATGGAAAGAAAACTAGATTATGAAATTTTAATTTGATAATTTATATATATATATATATATATATATATATATATATATATATATATATATATATATATATATATATATATATATATATATATATATATATATATATATATATATATATATATATATAAAGTAAAAAATTTATAACGGGTAGGAATGAAATCAAAATATTCTTACCTTGTAACTATGATTTGGCTCAATAATCACGGGCTCACTAAACATCAGACGTACATCGGCCGTTTTCATTTTTTCATATGTTACTCTGCAATAAGTCTGAATAAAAAAAAAGAAAATGAAAAGAAGACTATTTTATGTCCATTATTTGCAATTATGTTACTATTTGCATCTTTGCACGAAATCAATATAACGACTCCCTCTACGTTACTAGAAATTGTCCATAGACGTTGCAACCAGGAATTATAGTGTAATAATTCCTTTATAATTATTTTTAATTATAATATTAAATGCAAGTATAATTTTATAATTATTCTGTTACTCCCGTTTAAAAATTGAATCTCTTCTCCCAAACTGTATTTGAGGACGAAACGGCTATGGGAGTGGTTAATTATTTTTAAGGTCTTGTGTAAATGTAATTGAGTGGCCAACCCCATCCCATTCATCACTGATTTCGCCCTAAATACTCAGCAAAAAATAAAACAATCAATTGTGGCGAAATTAAAAATACACACACTTAAAAGTTAGTTTTAAGAACAAACTCGATCAAATTTACTCAGTTCATACTATTCCAAAAAGCAGTTATGATGAGTTTAACCCTTAAGTATATGAAATAGATCTAGTATTTTTGTAGTAGTTCCAAAATAAATATATATTGATTACTATGATGATCTACCACTATAGTTACAACAATATTACCACAAACAATATAAAGTCTCAAGAATATAGAATCGAAATCTATTTCTGTGGTGGAACTTGAGCTTGTTTGAATCAAAGGTAGAGCTGGGTTCCTGGTTTTATCTTCCAGCTCTGACCCCTGTAAAGTAATCGGGTACTCAACAAAGGTGGCTCAGATTTGAAAGAGATGTGAAATTAGCAACAACCTGACAACAGGTTTTCCAATAATTTGATAAAATTAAAGACAATTACCTGGATGATATCCCTCCATTGCCTTGTCTCCCAAGGCCCTTGACAGTGGACAGTTATTCCCATATCTGTGTTACTGAATAGAAAACCAAAGCCAACTCCAAGAAGGCGAAGCCTCTTGTCCACACGGAAACGTAGCTCGTGTTCTTTGAACATCTGAAAATGAGAAAGCCACAACTAAATAACCGAATTCTCTTTATCAACAGACTAATAAATAAACAAATTCTTGTTATTTCTATTTTATGTCCTTCAACTACCAATTTAAAAGTGCAGAAACATTAATGTTTATTTAAAATATTAAATGTATCCAGTTCCAAAACTATTACTTTCTGTATGAGTTTATTAGTTAACCGGATTCCTGAAATCTTTTATTCCACAGTGCTACCTATAGTGGACCAATTCCTCAGAAAAATGTTTTACTTACATACGTGTATCAAAAATATATAACCTAAATAGATTATCCTTGTAGTTGTGTATGTGACTTTCAAGGAAAATGTATTACGTGCAATTTTGCAAGAGAGTTTCGGGCATGTAGAGAAACATGTTCGCTTCACTCCAAGTTCGCAAAGGTCTGAGAGACCGTTTTTTTAGTATATTCTGGAATGAAGACTCTATATCAATAACAAATCAAAACAAAATTATAATCTTACCTCTTGGTTTGGTAATTTGTAACCTCTTTTATATCTTGATGTCTTTTCATACGGTGTTTTAGCATCCTAAAATAAGAAAAATTTGTCATTATGTAATAATACCTATAGGCAGTGGTGAGCTACCAATGTTTTAATTTGTTCTCTGCCTGGTTAAAGGACTTTACAACCGGTTCTTTTCGGTTTTCTGGTAATAGGGAGAACCGGCACCGGCTCACCACTGCATATAGGCAATAATGATCATTAACTGATAAAACCTTCAATCTGATTATAATTAAATATTTTATTTAGAAAATAAGATTTATTTGTGATAATGAAATGAACGCAACTGTATAATAATTATGATGTCCTTACAGATAGTATTAAAAATAGTTTTATAAACTAAAAAATAAATTATAGAAAATTTTTAGTGTATTCTTACCCTTATATTGTTATTATAGGCTAAATCTCGTGGAATTTCTAGACCTCTTGTCATGAAAAAGGCAATGAGCTCTCCCTTACCCAAGACATCCGTAGGCAAAATTGTATCAAGGAAATCGACATCATTTATTGCTTTAAAATCTACGTATTGAAGGAACTCGCCAATCAATCCTTGCAGACTGTTGACACTAAGATTTTGTTGCAGAACTTGATTCATTCCCCAATCGCGAATTGCCTCGAATAAAACCAGTTGATTTTTGAATTTGAAATCGGGGTGTGTCAAGAGTTTCCGAATCATATCTTTGGTCATATTTAAGAAACCTTGACAAGGAACAACGTCGTTGACATGTTTCATAAGAACGCTCCACGATTTCTTATTGATCAGTTCTAATCCTTGCTCTTCGGAAAGGACGACAAGGTCGCACAGTTCATTTTTTCGATCTTCGCTAATTGGTTCGTATTCGTTTAAAAAGGAGTCAAGGTATTTCACTGTTCTTTCCAGTAATTTTGGCAAATCCCACTTTTTACCCATTTTTACAAGGGCTATGCTTTCGCTCACACTACAAACTTCAAGGTCATCTGTGTATATGTATCTGTAATAACATTTTAATGATTAGATTGGTAACTGCCTTATAATTGGGTTATCTTATCAACACTCAACAGAGCTATCATTAAGATCTCACCAGATATTTATTAACTGCCTCGTAATTGGGCCATATTATCAGCACTCAACCAAGCCATCCCACCCATCACTGAGTTCTCCCCCCAGATTTTTAACTGCCTTATAATTGGGACATATCAACATTCAATTGAGGCATCTCAGTCATCATTGAAAGCACCCCCTCCCAGATATTATTAATCGGCCCATATAATTAATACTCAATTGCCCTTCAAATGAACTTATTATAGACTCTCAATCTGGTTATATAACTGAAATTCATCTCAACCATATAATTACCTCTTAATTGGACCAACCATGTGTTTGACTGTGAGTTAGTTCTTATTAATTCTCAAAAATTTGGCCATATAACTTACTCAAATCAAATATATAATTGCCTCTTAATTGGGTCACGTGACTGACTTTCAATTGGTTCTTATAATTGCTCCTTAACTGGGCCATTTAATTGCCTGGCAATTGTTATATAATTAAAATGTGAATTTTATTTTCCGTAGAATGTTGAATTATTTAAATTTTAAATATTTAATTTATTTATTTATTCATTTCACTTTATTTTTAATATATATATATATATATATATATATATATATATATATATATATATATATATATATATATATATATATATATATATATATATATATATATATATATATATATATATATATATATATATATATATATATATATATATATATATATATATATTAGAGGTGGACCGGATAGTAATTTTTTACTATCCGCGGATGCGGATGCGGTTGCGGATATTCAATTGCGGATATCCGCAGATGCGGATGCGGATGCGGAAAGTTTAATTTTTTAAGAGTTTTTGCCATAGATTCTTAGAATTTTAAATATAATATCCAGAATCTATGTTACCATAGATAACACCCCACCAACCACTTTCCCCAACCTCCACCCATTTGGAAAAAGGTTATATATATATATATATATATATATATATATATATATATATATATATATATATATATATATATATATATATATATATATATATATATATATATATATATATATATATATATATATATATATATATATATCCAGTAATTCAGTATTACCTTCACACTTCACAGTTTCACATATTCCATTTGAAGTTAATAATTGGTAAGTTATTTTTTAGAAATAAAAGCTTTTGGGGTCTTTCAGGTGAAAGTTTGGTTCGCTTTTCGTCGCAAATGAGGCCTGCTCCACTGAAAAGACGCTCACTAGCAACACTAGTTGAAGGACATGCTAAATAAGTCCTTGCCAGCTCAGCAAAAAAAGGGAAACTTTTGCAATTATCTCTCCACCAAACCAGTTGGTCTTTATCTGCCTCCAAACGTGGGAGTTTCAGATAATTTTCAATAATCGATATTGTATCCTTTGACACTTCTGACTATGATTCTTCATCGCTGCTGGAAGCTAGAAGATCTTTCATTGATTTAGCAATGCTTAAGCTAACAGATTTTGTTTCTTTTGTATCTGAGAGCCTTTGCTTTTTCTTGAAAGGCGTTATTTTAGCTGTTTCTATCATCTCATCGCATAAGCATCTTAATTTGATTTTAACATTCTGAGAAACAAGTGGTTTAAAAAATTTTGTTTTGTACCTAGGATCTAAAAAGGTTGCAATTGTATAAGCATCATCATTTTCCAGGTTTTCAAATCTGTCGTTTATCTCCTTCATTAATGTTTCAGTCATCCTTGAAACTCCCTTAGACTTAATAACATTTGTTAACACAACTTTCAATGTTGAAACAAGTGGTATCACATCTGACAAACATGATTCAGCTGAACTTATAGTCTTTGTTAATTCTTCAAAAGTTTTAAGGATATTAATACAATTATTTAAAATGTCATTTTCGTCAGCTGTTAGAGGATTTATTTTTGTGATGCTTGAAGCATAAATGTAAATGGCCTCATTAATTTCACTCATCCTCTCAAGCATATACAAACTACTATTCCAAAGTGTTTGAATATCTTGCATGACAGAAGTTTACGAACATTAATCTTGTTTGTATTTTCTTCAGCTCATTTTGGGCTACAACGGAGTGATTGAAATGCGTAGCAATTAACCTACATTTGGTTATTAAATCGGATACACATTTTTGACTCATAATGGAATTTTTAACTACTATCTGAGTTTGGTGTGCAAAGCAATCTACATTTTTCCCTCTTACCAGAGAAAGTGCTTTTTTTATATTTGTGCCCGAATCCCTGACTACGCAGTGCACTTCATTTAATGAAAGCTTCCATTTTGTCAGCATCTTTTCAAATACAGTTTCAAGATAGTTCGATAGTCCTGTATGGCGTTTAGAAAGAGGTTCTGCGTTCAATACAAAATTTTGTATAGTAATTTTTTACTATCCGCGGATGCGGTTGCGGATATTCAATTGCGGATATCCGCGGATGCGGATATTGGAAAAATGATGCGGATATCCGCAGTTGCGGATGCGGATATCCGGTCCACCTCTAATATATATATATATATATATATATATATATATATATATATATATATATATATATATATATATATATATATATATATATATATATATATATATATATATATATATATATAAGAAGAAGAAGATTACTTACTTAAGGATGTGTTGAAAGGATTCTGGGTCAATATCTGTGACGTGAAGGATAACCCCGTCCCCAGAGGGTCCATTATTATTGTTTGATGTGACAAGTTTGTTGAGGGGCTGGCTAGCAGTGGCCAATAATAATCTGTGTGCCTATATATATATTATATATATTATATATATTATATATATTATATATATATATATATATATATATATATATATATATATATATATATA
This sequence comes from Armadillidium nasatum, assembly GCA_009176605.1. NCBI lineage: Eukaryota > Metazoa > Arthropoda > Malacostraca > Isopoda > Armadillidiidae > Armadillidium > Armadillidium nasatum. The sequence continues at coordinate 8,442 of SEYY01020563.1, read as the reverse complement.
TATATATATATATATATATATATTATATATATATATATATATATATATAATAATATATATATATATATAATATATATATATATATAATATATATATATATATATATATATATATATATATATATATATATATATATATATATATATATATATATATATATATATATATATATATATATATATATATATAATATAATATTTTTTTTTTTTTTTTTTTTTTTTTTTTTTTTTTATTTTTAAACTTTTTAATTTTATTTATTTTTTTTATTTTAATTTATTTCATTTTTAGAACCAATTTTTGACGTTTTCGACGTCATTTTGATAAAGTAACCTAAATAAGCTTTCCCTCATGTGAAGCTCAAAAAATAGGAGTATTATTTCCTTTCATGATTATTATTATCATTATCATTATTCATTATTATATATATATATATATATATATATATATATATATATATATATATATATATATATATATATATATATATATATATATATATATATATATATATATATATATATATATATATATATATATATATATATATATATAATATATATATATATATATATATTATATATATATAATATCTTGTTCATTAATCTAGCTTGAGGAGGATCTCCGGATGATTGAGATCGAAAGCTCGCGAATTTTAATCTATAATTAACTTATTATTTTACTTAATATTCTTGTTTTTTAGTGTCTTACTTTTTAATGTTTTAATTCGGCTTTCAACATATTTTTAAGCTGATTTCCGTCTCTTTATTTTAGGGATACGATTGATATAAAAATTTTGTTACTGGTAGCTTTTATATACTATATATATATATTATATATATATATATATATATATATATATATATATATATATATATATATATATATATATATATATATATATATATATATATATATATATATATATATATATATATACACTTA
>SEYY01020563.1:0-2500 GCA_009176605.1 Armadillidium nasatum | reverse complement strand
TATATATATAATATATATATATTATATATATATATATATATATAAATAATATATAATTAATAAATATATATATATATATATATATATATTAATATATATTATATATAATATATATATAATATATATATTTGAGCTTCAGAATACATATATGTAAGTGTTAAGGTGAAATACAAAGTTTCCTCAAATATATTAGGGGATGTTAAGGTATTTTTGTGTATTATACATAATTATATATATATATTATATATATATTATATATATATATATATATATATATATTATATATATATATATATATATATATCATAGTGCTACTACTTATTCCATCATTACTACTACCACTACTATTAATAATAATAATAATGATAATAATAATAAATAAGAGATAAGCTATCGCAAATATTCAAATCTTCAACTTATATTTGCGAAAAGAAGGGCTTAATTTGCACAAAAAAACAAAACAAATAAAAATATTTAAAAAAATAAAAATAAATAAAAAAATAATAATAACGATCAATAAAATCTCTCAGATCATTTGGAATTTTGCTACTACAGACACACACACACATATCTATCTATCTATCTATCTATCTATCTATCTACTCTATCTATCTATCTATCTATCTATCTATCTATCTATCTATCTATCTATCTATATATCTATATATCATCTATATATATAATATATTATATATATAATATAATATATATATATATATATATAAATTTTTTTTTATTTTTTTTTTTTTAAATTTTATTATTATTGTTGTATCATTATATAATTATTATTGTTATTATTATTGGTATTGGTAATTGTAGTAGTACTATTATAATGTTGAGTGTTTCTGTTTTTATTATTGTTTTAAATTCGACTTATTATAAATAAATAAATAAATAAATTTAAAAAAAATAGAAATCATTAAGTTACAGTTTTTAGTATCCAATTATCTAATAATTAATCTGTAAAATCTATTTATATAAACCAATTTTTCTTTTAATTTTTTTTTTATTTTTATTTTTTATTTTATTTATTTATTTATTTTTCTTATTTTTTTTTTATTTGAAATGACCTTCGTATTTCCCATTTGACAAAAAGAGATTTAATAGCTAATGACAAAAGGTATTAAAAATAACTTTTATTATACTGCATATTTTTTTTTTTATTTTTACTTTAAATAATTACGTCACATCCTTCTAGTAAATCCTATTGGCTCTTGTCCACTGACATTGGCACGGTCGTGAGGAACTAATGACGAAAGATCTGAAAGAGTCTTTGAACATCTACAGGATACTTCCTACTGAATGACGTCTTTATTTGAAAAAAAAAAAAATTCCCTCTAGCAGTTCATCTCCTAATACATAGTAGTTCATATGGCTAATGCCTACTGGTTCATGTTCATATAGCCTTCTGAGATACGTACCTAATACCTACTGGTTCATGTTCATATAGTCTTCTGATTTAAGTACCTTATACCTACTTGTTCATGTACCTAATATCTACTGGTTCACTTGATAAATACATTCTGGTTCATATGACTAATACCTATATAATGATTCATTTGCCTAATACCTACTGGATCATGTTCCTAATGCCTACTGGTTCATATACCTAATACCTACAGAATCACGTGAACTTATTTGAACTTTTTTCATTTATGAAGGTTTAAGAGAGAGAGAGAGAGAGAGAGAGAGAGAGAGAGAGAGAGAGAGAGAGAGAGAGAGAGAGAGAGAGAGAGAATAAAGACATTTTATATAACTTTTTTGTGCCATCTCCGTTACGGTAACAATTCGCACCTGTGACGTGTCCCCTTTTCGATCATTGTGACAACACTATTAATTGAGTGGGACATTTTCCTTCTCTCATTTCATTTAATAAATTATATATTAAAAGCTTAACATTTTTTAAGCTGTATTTTAACATTTTATTATACTTGTGAATACCTTTGCATGAGTTGTAATGATAATTATATTATATATATATATATAAATATATATATATATATATATATATATATATAATATATATATTATATATATATAATTATATATATATATTATATATTTCGCTTTCCATCTTTCCCACCCTCGTAAGGTGGTACCCCCCATAATTCCTACACACAACGTACATACACCTCACCTTTTACCCCCTCCCCCTCACCACCGCCCTCCATCACCCTCTGTCCTCTGCAACTCTCCTGCCCTCTTACAAACTCAAACCTCTTCCACCCAAAATCTTCCTCACTCCATCTATTCATCTACCCTTAGGCCTTCTTCCCTTTCTACCTCCCTCAACCTCGGATTTATAAGTATTCTGTACACTATCCTGTCTTCATCCATTCTAAACACATGACCAAACCACCTTAGTACATCCTCCTTCGCTCTATCAACCATTCCCTTTCTTCATCCACACATCTCCCTTATTCTATCGTTTCTGATATTATCTACCCAGAATCGGAATCAGAATTCATGTCTAAATCAGAATCACAATTTCGAAAATGGA
>SEYY01020562.1:52500-72500 GCA_009176605.1 Armadillidium nasatum | reverse complement strand
AGCATTTGAGTATAATGGAATAGGCCAAGTGATTAAATGTAGTTTTCAAGCAAGATTCAGTTCTTCAGCTAGTTTTGTACCTTAGTTTTAGTTCTGTAAAGCTAGTTTGTATGCATATATACATTATTATTGAGTGTTCATAAAGTTTTATAAGTACAATGTTAGATATTGCATACTGTAAATGTCTTGCAGTTGCATCAATCATCCAACCTCTTTATGCTGTCAACAGTGGGGCTATATTAACCCTTTCACGATGGACGGCTGACTCACTGACTGTTTACTTAATTTTAATTTTTGACCTATAAACCAGATGAATAAGGATTATATTGCATTAAATGATTCAAAAATGAACTGATGAGGACTTCAGAAAAGTATTTCCATTGACCTTAATTTTAGCCATTATTTGTTTTCCATATTAAAGATTCTTTTTATTTTTTTTATTTTACATGACAAATAAATGGCATTTAAGTAATTATGGGTTTATTTCAATTTAAAGTTGATCTGAGCTTGAAAGGGTTAGTTTGCTTATCATGTACTGATGAAAGCACATATGTATTTTGAATATAAAATAAAAAAAATAAGTACAGTATGGGTAAGGATAAATCTTTGGTTCCTCATATCAGCTGTGATTCATATGTTATGTTTATGACTAGTTGAATGGACCTCAGATGAAAAAATTAAATGAGCATTTAGAAAAATGTGGAGCAGCAAAATTTATATTGTTAAAAAATAAACATGTATATAATTTGTTGAAAAATTCCTTCACTACCAATTTAGTTATTTAATATCTGATTTAATATCTAAAACTTGTTTCATAGGTTTGGTAACCTATTTATCATTACCTCTCAAACTGATTTACACCATACCCAATTAATAAGCTTAGGTCAATAAACTAAGTAGGTTTGGTGACCTATTTATCAATTACTTCTTAAACTGATTTAGGCCATAACCCATATTTAAAAAAAAAAATTAATTTTCCTGCCTCCCAAACAAATGCTTACTACTGCAGTTTATAAACTTGTCTATAAAGATCTCATTTGTGAAATATGGTTATTCCCTGACAGTTAAGATAGCAAGAGAAACTCAAAAGTTTTTTTTTAAGGGTACTGATCCTCAAAATAAAATATGTTTTTTAGACTATATATTCTGAAAATGTTATTTTACCAAATTTCACCTATTTTCATTGAAATAAATTTAAGATGTGAACAAGAATGACTATTTAAAAAGTTACAAGGATAAGCTAAAATAATGATGTACAAGGTCCTGAGACTCAGGAACTCAGCTAGTTTTTACAGACTGTAAAATTTATTTAGGACATCCCATGACTAAGTCTTAAATAAAGGTACTGAAGCTAAATAACTGAACAAAAGACCTTTACACTGATTCAAATCTCTTGCCAGTTGCAATTATTATTAATATATTAAGTGTTTGAACACATAATAGCAAGTATACGTAACAGAATAATCCTTGCTAAAGCATCTATGGCATGCAGTGTTATTTATTTCCACATGTACTAGGACCAAAATGAAATACATTTTTCTAACTTTTCAGCTTGGTATTTAATAAAATTTGGTTTAAAAATAAATAAAGCCTTTTTCTACTATAATTAATGAAGAAAAGGAAATTGTAAAAATAGCAATCTTGGTGAGGCTTTAATTCAAATATGAGAACTATATATATATATATATATATATATATATATATATATATATATATATATATATATATATATATATATATATATGGTGTAAATCCAAAACTAAAATGAATTTCAAAGACAAAAATTCAGTATAGAATATATATAAAAACATAACCCTAGCATTCATACTTCTCTAAACCATCTGTCAGACATTACAGGTATGAGTTTTAAAAAGAAAATTTCTCTAAAAACTTCTTAAGTACTGTAGGCACTGTATTTTTCCACAGACGTGTCATTTAAACTATAACCAAAATAATTACTATTATTTAAGTTGTATTTATAAGTTAAGAGTAAAAGCAATTATCTGAGTTTTTAGAGGATTATTTCAATTTCCTTAAGCAGTACAAGATAAAACATTGGACAATTTTTTTGACATTTAATAATCGCATTAGAAGTTCCATATTTTGGCATTGTACTCAAAGTACATATTTAGGTATATACATTTTCTTTTATTGTTAATGGCATCATAAGCTTAAGCTTCTAAGAAGTTTACTTTTCCACAAAGGTGAGCTCCAACAGTCAGCCAAAATCAACTTTGTTGGTGATCAATGATTGTGAATTAATCTTTGAAAAAAAACTTTTCTTGACCACACAAAAGATTTACAAATATATATTAGAATTTTCCATCTGATCTATGATTCATACTTTTCAAATATTTTTAAGAGTACCATAGCTTTCTCAGATGTACTTTTGATATATTTAACATTGGAGATAATCTGTTCAAAATATAATACAAATTTATTTTGTAAAATTATATATTTGACTTCCTTTCCAAGCATGTACATAACAAAAGTAGACAATAAAATGCCAAGGGTCTATCAAGACTGTCCCAGTCAAATATGCAAAATGTATCACCCAACTTACATAAAATATGAACTACCAATGGCAAAGAACCATACCAAGTGGTTTGTCAATACTAACATTATTTGTCATTCACAACATGCAGGTTAACTTTAATAACATCATCCCATTAGACTTAGTCATGATATATGATGCCCAGACTATCCATACACCTGTTCAGTATTAATGTTTACATGAACATTTTTAAGACACCTGGTGAAAATTATAAACATTCAATTCCCCAATTAGAATTACTAGTAGTAACATTGAGTAAAAAATTTTTTTTAGAAATATTTAAAGATATTAATATTGAAGGTGTATATCTTTGGTATGATAGTCATCTATGTTTAAACTGGTTGCAACAAGTTAAAAATTTAAATACAAAAAATTTAGTCTATATGTTAAAAATTGCTTTTATGAAATAGAAAAATGCAATGTGTATCAATTATAAGTTTGTCTCTACTCATCAAAATCCTTCATAATTTTTGTCCAGTAAAGTTAAGATAAGTTAATTAAATTTTTAATGGATAAAAATTAGTGGGAAGAAACTTCTTTTTTTATTTAGTACCATAAGAATTATAAATTCTTCAATAGTAAGATCTTTATATAAATAAATTCTCTAATTTTAATAAAATTTATTAGAATCACCAACTATTGTTTTAAAATGATAAATGTAGTAATGAAAAATTGATTAAATTTGATACCCATCATTATTGGCTCTCCTATATTCAGAAAGGAATTTCCTCAAGAATATTCATTTGTAAAGTATAACTTAGGTAAAGTAAATAAATCTAAATTAACATACAATGCTCAACATCCAATCCTTATCCCAAGAAACAATCACCTAACAAATCTCATCATTAGGGAGACACACTAGAATGTTCACATGGGTGTTTAAACACACACACATCAGAAAAACTTTCTGGATCCCTGTAGGATGGCTAATTGTGAAGTCTGTTCTAAACACACAAACATAAAATAATTCACTCACACTCCAACAAAACATTTAGCCCTACTCAACTTCCCACTGAGAGTAATTTCTCCTACCCTTTTGAATCCATGGGTCTAGATTATACAGGAGCAATTATGTTCCTCTCAACAATGTTACATTTAAAATTTATGTTGCCCTTATTTACTTGTTCTACAACAAGACTAAAGTCTAGATATTGTGGAAGATTTGACCACAGGTGCTTTTATTATTACATTTAGAAGGTTTTGAGGTAAGCACAATAATGACTCATTTTAATTAAGTGGTGAAAACATCTTTCAAAACTTGTTAGACTTAAAACTGATATAAAATAGAGAATAGTGTCAATAATCAACTGCTGGCTATGACATTGAAGAATTAGAACCCCTGATACCTAATCATCTACTGAAGGGTTATTCTATTAATATATTATCTGCAAATACTAATTAAGATGTGGATTCTTCAGTGGACAAAATGGATTTAAATGAATGAAATCAAAGATCAAAAATTAAAAAACAATATCTCAAGGTGAAAACCAGAGTATTTATTTAACTTCTGAGAGAATCTATAAAGATAGTTATAATAACCGACCGGGGATGGAAATTCAGTTGGTGTCACCCAAATTTGGCTCCCAGGGTTTCCTAAAATTTGTAAAGAGGTCAAAAGCACTGAAATTTTAGGTTAAGAAAATTAGATATAAGGTTTATTTAATTGTAAGGAAGGAGTAAAAGCAACATTCACTTAAATTAATGATTATAGGCATTTTCTCAAAAAAAAAACAGAAAATTACAGTTTTGTATATTTAAAGTTTAAAAAAAGTACAAAAATTAAAAAAAAAATTATTTTCTAATTCATAATAGTGATTTAACACGTTTACCTAGGTAAGACCCAAAGGTAAAGTTTGAAAAATGTAAGATATAAATTATCAATTTTAACCTGTATATATATATATATAAGTTATTTTATTGCTATGTATCAAACTTGTATCAATTTAGCTGCATTATTTAAAAATTATTATTTTGTTTATACTTTCAGTCAAATGGCTAAAAGATCAGCTTCTGCAGTATTTGAATACTTTACAATGTTTCAGGATAGGCTCGAAATATAAATGTTAACATCTGAAGTCAGAAAATTAGAAGAGAACCTCCGGGTGCTCAATAAAAAAAATCAACAAATATTTTTGTATCTAAAATCAAAACACTGATGAACATTCACTAGCAGAAAAGGAGGTCAAAAGAAACAGAAAAGAAAAAAATCTTAATTTTCTTATATTTTGTTTGAAATTTTTTATTATTATTTGACTGATTGAGCTGAAATTTTCAAAGTATGTGAATTTTTTCACGAAGTTCTGAGTTGATTTCGAGCATTTTTTTGAGTCTATAACGGTTTGAAACTTATTTGGACCCAAAGTTGAAAAAAATGAAATCAAACCACTGGTCCACATGAGCTGAAAATTTACTGAATACCTTTGCCCCAATTTCTTGCATTGGTGGGAATAATTTTTGATATCAATCTAGAAAAAAAAATAAGCATTGAAAAAAAATTGCAAAAATCGTACCCTTCTGGAGGAAAAAATTATTTAAAAAAAAACCTACTATTTTTTTTTATTTGTGAAAATTGTTTAGAAGAGGAACAGGGCAACAATTTTTATTTAGTGCATTTTTAAATGCCCTTTGTTTGAAGCGAGATATAGCCTTCAAACTTTGGGAATTTTTGAAATTTGGCCAAAAATGGACCTTTTTGAAGGCTATATCTCAAAACCAACGAATCTCATCGAATAAAGTATAGAGGAATTTGTAGCCCCACCCCTCCTCTATACACACCAAAAATAGGAAATGTTATAGTTGTATTTTTTTAAAAATTTTGTCTGAAAAGGTGGATTTTTTTAGTTCAAAAAATTTTTTTCTAAGTTGGTCAGTTTTTGGTTATAACATTTTTCTATAATCTGGGAAAAAAGTCTATTAGAGGCTTTTGTAGCCCATAATTTTGAATAAATTCCAAATTTCAGCTCATTCTAAAAAGTGGTTTGGCACCGCCATTCATTGAAAAGTAAATTTCCACAAAAAAAAAAAAAAAAAACTTTTAACGTAATAGACTGGAAAAACGCTAGAAATGAACATTTCTTACCGGTAAAAAATTATATACACTGAAAGTTTCAGCAGAATCTCTGAAAATAAAAAAAAAATTTTTTTTTTAATATAAAATATTTGGGGCCCCGGTCGGTTCATAGTTATAAAAAATATTTGGAAGATAATATCAGTTGGTGATACTGTAATTATTCATGATAACTCCCAGACTTTCATAGTCTTTAGGTAGAGTAAATGAACTATTAACTGGAGAAGCAGGGAGTCCCCATGAGTTGCTCAAAATGACAACTTTACTATATTCACTGAAAACTAATTACAATAATTCTGGCAGTTCCAATAAAGAAACTTCTAAGCCTCTTGAATCTCCAGTTCTTAAAACTATAGATAGACAAAAAGGCAGCAAAAATTATTTTTTATCTGTCCTGGAATATATCTTTTCCTTTGTGAAATAATATATACACCATGATATATATATATTATATATATATATATATATATATATATATATATATATATATATATATATATATATATATATATATATATATATATATATATATATATATATATATATATATATATATATATATATATATATATAAAAGGTTGAATTATAACTGAATGGTTACAAAATCAAATTAAAATAAAAAATAAAAAACTAATCTACTTCAGGAGAAAATTATGATCACTACCATGAAATGAAATAAAATATTTAAAACTTTATAATTAATCTCTCAAATAAAATTATTATATAAAGCCTAAATATAATGGACAGCTTACGAGGACAGCTTACGAGTCTAGGGGACCTAGTCCCTAAATCTATAATTAAACTCATGAAAGTAAAAAACCAAAAGGTGAGAAAATTTACTAACTTTGCTTAGTTCTGAACTTACTATATTAGGGTATAAATTAATATTCAATTACCATATATTTTTTATATGATACCCTAATTTTCTTAACTATTTTTGGAATAGGGGATAATTTCCTGTATAAATAATTTAAATCTAATACCTAAGTACCCACCAGAGTTAGGTTGACTAAGGTATGAAAAATATTTACACAATATTTTTTTTCCCCCTTTTAAAGATAAATAGTTTTAAAATATAGACTAAAATTAATATTTTATAAAAATTATTAACTTGAATTTTGAAAAGTGAAATTACATACTCAGAGACTGTTAGTAAAATATTTATTAACTATTAATACTATTAAACTTTTCTGGCTCAAAATCTGTCAAAATAAAGTTTTTTTTTAAACTTCAAAACTCTCAAAATGAAATATTTCAAATTACAATTCACTAAATTGAAATTTACTAACTTGAAATTCTCCAGTTTAAAGACAAACTGACCTGCAATTGACCAACTTAAAATTTACCCATAATAAATCAACTTAAAATTTTGTCAACATGAACTGTTCAATCTAAAAGATTGGAAGATACTAACTGAAAAATTCAATTAAAAGAAGATATCAAAAAAATTCTTGAGGAATGTTTAAAATTTTTTATGTATAATGATCCACCTCTGTAATATGTCAAAACATGAATCCAGAAATCAAAAATCTGTCAAAATTCAAAATGGTTACTTCCATATTCATATCAGAAATGTATTTATAAAATAAAATAAAAGGTTTATGGTATTTTTGTTGAACAAAACTGGTCCTTGGCTTCAATTTGACATTAATATATGTTTATTTTGATTTTACAGCTTTTATAGAGTAAAAATTATAAATAAAAAATGGCACCTGATTTAATTAAACCAACCCTCCTTTAAATTTTGAACTGTGACAATCTTGATAACTAGGCCCATGTAGTTTTATTTTTTTTCATATTGTCCTATAGTTTACTATTGAAAGGAATATGAATATTTACCAAAAGTGGGCCTAGTTTCATCCCTAAAGTTACATTTACTTCCCTAAAAAATCTCATTTAAATGTTAATTACATTAAACTTCCTATGAATACGATTTGCTATAATCTTTGTGTACACTGTTATGACATATATTTTTTTTTTTTAAACTTAACACTGCAGACAAATTGAAAGGCAACGAGTCATTCTATAATAGGGCCATGTGGTTCAACAACGTCTTTCATTTTCTGTTTTATGAATGAATCAACCCTAAGGAAAAATATTCCCCAATACAAAACAAGATAATCTTTACAAGGCTTACAAGCACAATATAAATTAATGTATTACAAACGATTCTAAACAACTCGATACTAAGCAGCTTACATAACTTACTATCAACCTTCTGTTAAAATCTGCTGGTCTGTTTGCGTTTCATAAAGCGTAATTTAATAGATTTTCTTCTTTTCGTTTCTAGAATATTCACTTCCCCGAAAATAAACACAGTGTTTGAAAAGTGATGTAACTAATTTAAATATCAGACTTGACTAAAATTTTAGAATTTAGAATTGAAAACGTAAATGAATCCAACATAATTTAAAAAATAAAAAAATAAAATTCTAAACAATTAAAATTTAAATAAGTTAGTAAATAACTTAGTAAAACAGCAAGAGAAGTATATATAATTTTAGCAAATGTGAAAAGAAAACAAGCAAGAAAGTAAATTTGTAAAAATTAAATAAAAACAAAAACTGAAACAAAATATTGAACACAAATATATAACTATATAAATGAAGAATTTAACAAATAAAAATTTAAATGTGAATAAATAAAAAAATAGAAAAGAAAATTAACGAATAATTAAATAAATAAAAACAGTGAAAGCATAATCAAGCAAATCAATTCACAGATTATTTAACTGGCCAACAATTCTTTTTTTATCAGACTTTTTTCTTTTTTATATATATAGGTGCACCTTATAACATTTTTCCCGGCAGATTCCAAAATGGTATTCGAATTCCTCTAGCACGTATGGTTTTCAAGATGAATGCCCAAGTATAATAATTCCACAGAGTTATCATTATTTAAATAGGCAAAATATTCAATGTGGTTCAATAACGTCCATTGTCTGAAAAGAAAGCAGAGTTTCTTACCTCCAGACTAAAAGAGAACAATTCACTTGAAATGCTCATGTTACTTGCTTCAGAAAGAGAAACTATGGTTTAAAAGCATTCTTAATTAGACTGTCCTCTCTTTTATTGCCATGACATCAGTGGTCTTTTTGCAGACTTGTCTCAGACACATGTGGCGTCAGACTGGCGTTTTCCTAATGATTTATCACAAAGAAGCTTGAAGTTAGTGCTCTTATATTGTGGAAATACCTTGCCATCTATTCTCATTGCTTATTCTATTTATCTGAAAGAAACATGGAACAATATGAATATTGTACTTCAGGCGATCAAATACGATGCTCATAAATGGAGCATCTGTGGAGATCTTAAGGCTATTGCCTTACTAATGAGCAGGCAACCAGGATTTATAAATATTGCTGTTTCTTATGCCTTTGGGGCAATCGGACCACTACTGAAGATTACATCAAATATGACTGGCCACTAAGGTCTACATATGTTCCTACAATTATTGTAGGACCATAAATCAGTGAACTGTTGAAAGATATAGGGTTTGAAAAAGCACTCAATTCTACGGAATTAAAAAGAGGTTAGCTTGCTTTTAAATGGATAAGTGCAACTTTTTTAGGAAAATAATTAGTTACCAGCATATAAGAATGGAGTTCAGAACCTTATCGAAGCCTATAAAGAAGATGTCAGATGTCTTTGAAAATACATTTTCTTCATTGTCATTTAGATTTCTTTCTATAAAAATCTTGGACTTTAAGTGATGAGCAGGGTGAGGGCTTCCACAAAGACTTTCAAAATATGGAAAATCTTTACCAAAGAAAATGATAGTCTGAGGGCGGATCATTGCTGGATGTTACACTGGGACGAACCAGATCAGATAAATTTATAAAAGAAAATCACTCTCGCAACGCTTAATTAAGAATTTTCATTGTATATTTTAATGAAAATCAATGCCGAAACTGAAGAATTAATTTAAATTCTTTAAAAATTGTACGTGCTAGCAAAACACTAAAATCAGATTTTGAAATTGAAAAAAAAAAAAATAAATAAAAATGATTTGAAAAAAAAAAAACTGGCTTTCGTCAGTGGTGATTAAAAAAAGTTTAATTTTGTCAACCAGTGTAATTTAGCAATGCACAACTACCTGTAACATAAAAAAAAATAATAAAAAATTTCAAATTAATGAAAAGTAGAAAAACGTTGATGACAGAACAGAACACTTATGAACACCAACATTAATATATTTAAAGGATGAATGGTTACTGTTTACAACCGGAAAAGAAATCAGAGAGTCACTGAGAGAAGGATAAATACTGAAATTTAAGTGGAAAGTGTTGAAATAGAAGCTTTGTGCCCAAAAAATATCGAAGGTTTTCTATATGTCTGCGCTAAAGCAAAAGATTCTTGGAAATGGGAAGAGGTCAGGGAGAAGGAGAACGGAAAGGTCACCAGTAAAGCGTTCCTTACGAAAGCCATACTAGTAATCGAAGGAAAAATTAAATGATTTAAGACGCTTCCAAATCTTGTTAAGGTTAGATTCGAAAACATTCGAAGTACTGAAGTTAAGGATAGAGGACGATAGTTAGAGGGCTGATAGTACCTGGTCTCCCTTTTTCGGCATAGGCAGAATGAAAGTACGTTTACAGCAGGAAGAAAAAACTGAAGTCGAAATACATATAGACGAAATAGTTTACCAAGGCAGAGTGCAAACTCAGAAACAAGAGTTTAGAGAAACACAGGAATATATCATCAAGACCATATGCCTTATTAGTGTTATGATCAGAGAGAACTGAAATAATTTCTAGAAGAAATAACAATGATAGGCATAAATGAGTTGGAAGAGGTTGTAGGAAGGGTAGTTCTGGAATGGTTAAAAGTAGAAATTGAAGCAAAAGTTTGAGTGCAGAGTTAAGATTTAACAGAAGGCTAAACGGCAGATGTGCCGTCCAAAGATATTAGAGGAGGGAAAGAGGAAAAATCAAAGTTAAAGTTGACATTTTCTTTTTTTGCAAAATGCCAGAAAAAGATTGGGGTAGGAAAGGGAAATAAGAAAGATTATTGCATTTTTTAACGGAGAAAAGAGTTCTTAATGTTGCGGATAAAAAAAGAATTTGCACAACTTGGATGAAATTTAAGTTGCATAAGTTTCTGGAGTTTGAAGGCGAAGACAATTCCTGGAGGCAGAATCTCTGCAGAGAAAAGCACGAGAAGGAGCAGAATCAAACCAAGGTTTGGTAGGATTAATTGCAGGAAAGAATATGAAATATTCGCATCCACGCCAGATATAAATGCCTCGGTCGTGCGCTTTTCGCTCTCAGAGAGCGGAAACATTAAATTAGATCTCTAGGTCGACCAGTTTGCGGCACCGAAATCCCGAAAACGATTCCTTTTAGTAGGCAGAAGTCTTTCTTGCGGAAGACTTAATGAGATTGAAGAGGGAACAAAGATAAAGTGATGTTAATTAGCAACCCAAAGGTGGAAAATGTTTAACATAATAAGGAAAGAATCAGAAGTTAATAAAAAATCCAAATTGTTGGGTTCATCTCCAAGGCTATTATAGGAATACGAATAGGAAATTAAGATTTTAGTTTTCGTGACATTGAAAACGACCATGTTTTCTCTGCCCCAATTTGAAATGCGAGCTTGATCAGAGGTTAATTGTTCCAATACTACCCTCCTTGCGTCTAGTAACTGCTGTTGGGAGGGTCGGTGCCTTTCAAACTGAAAAGAGTAATGAAGGGTGGAATCATCGGCATAGGAGTGGATAGGAGATGAAGTAACAGAGAGAAGGTCATTAATGAAAAGTAGATTTTTTTTTGGATTAGAACAGATCCTTGAAGAACATCACTATAAATAGATTTAAAGGATAAACGGTTGCCGTCTACAACAACTGCTGCAGAATGACTGGAAAGGAAATCAGAGAGAAGACCACAGAGAGAAGGATAGATTCCGAAAGAGGGAAGTTTGGAAATCAAAACTTTGTGCCAGACTCTATCGAAAACTTTCGATGTGTCTAGCGTGACAACAAAAGTTTCACTGCATTTCAGAAGAGCGGAGGACCAAGGGTTAGAGAGATAGGAAAGGATATCACCAGTAGAGTGTTTCTTTCAAAAGCCACTCTGGTGATCAGAGAAAAGATTAGAAGAATTGAGATGTTTCCAAATCTTCTTGTAAAGGATAGATTCGAAAACTTTAGAAAGAACGGAGGTTGAAGAAACTGAACAGTAGTTAGAGGGTTGAGAGGGGTCCCCCTTTTTCAGCTCAAGCTGAATCAGCGCACGTTTCCAGCAAGAAAGGAAGGTTGAAGTAGAAAGACATAGACGAAATTGTTTAACAAGGCAGGGTGCAAGCTCTGAAGCACAAGTTTTAAGAACCACAGGAGGGTTACCATCAGAACCGTACGCCTTCTAAGTGTTAAGCTCAGAGAGAACAGAAATGATGTCTTTAGGAGAAATTACAATATTAGGCATACATCAGTTGGAGAGGGCTGAAGGAGTAGGAACAACTCCGGAATCGCCTAAGGTTGAATTAGAGGAAAAAGTTTGAGCGAAGAATTCAGCTTTAGAGGAAGGCAAAACGGCAGTTGAACCGTCAGAAGATACTAAAGGAAGGAAAGAGGAAGAAGCAAAGTTATAGTTAACATTTTTTGCAAAATGCCAGAAGAAGAGGAACCAGAAAGATTACTGCATTTTATTTTAGTGTTAGGAAGGATGGATTTTTTTTCACGATTCCGGGATGAAATATAATTTGCATGAGTTTCTGGAGTTTAAAGACGACGGTAATCCCTGAAGGCAGCATCACTGCGGCGGATAGCGTGAGAACAAGTAGAGTTAAACCAAAGTTTGTCAGCTTTAGCGGAAGGGAAAGAATATGGAATGTACTCATCCATACCAGAGAGAATCAATCACCTCGGTTATGCGCTCTGGATACTCTGAGGGACCCTTCCTACGGAAAGAGTAATCATTTTATGGGATATCAGAAAAGTATAATTGCAAGCCAGTCCAGTTAATGGCACAGAAATGTCACAAATGTCTCCTTGACGAAGGCGAGGGCCGTTCTTGTGGAAGACCTGAAGAGACAGGACAAGATACAGAAAAAGAAGGTGATCTGATGAACTCAGAGAAGAAAAGAGTTTAACAGTGTGAGGAGAAAGATAAGAAGTTAGGAAAATATCAAGTGTGTTGGGTTCATCACCAAGAAGGTCAGGGATACGGGTAGGGAGATACACCAACTGCTCAAGATTATTCTGGATAGAAAATTGGTAGGCGAGTTCACCAGCTGGACCATGAGAACTAGATGAAAGCCATTGGCGGTGGTGAACATTGAAAACACTTAAAATGAAGATTTCGGAGAAAGGAGAAGAAGAAAGAATGTGTTCTATTTTGGAGTTAAGATAGCCGAAGGATTTTGTATAGTCTGTAGAGTTAGGAGATAAGTAAACAGGACTAATGAATTTAGTTGCAGAGTTGCAAGAAAGTTTAAGCCATAAAGTAGAGAATTCAGAAGACTCCAAATTAGAGATACAAGAACAGACAACATTGTTGTGCACATATGCGCAACATTCGCCTTAGGCTGAAAATTGAGGATAGAGACATTAGGAGGAACCAGAACAGGGCTTTATGTCAGAGCAATCAGACACCTGAGTTTCGGGAAAGAGCAAGAGATGAGGTCTAGAAGAAGAGAGGTGGTGTTCGACAAAGTGGAGATTAGACAAAAGATCGCGAATGTTGCAAATATTAAGGAAAAAAAGGAGACCGTGCACCAGGGCAAGTCGGCAAAGAAGTCTTGGTTACATCAATTCTATCACCAGAGGCCATCAGCTCCCAAGCGGTAATGGGGGGAAGGGGTGGATGAGGGGCTATATGGAAGCCGCCCCTCCAAACTTCTCCGAGGAAGTTTTATGTTTCGACATTTTAATTTTTTTAATAGGTAATATACGTGTAAGAGTTTATAAATTTGTAAGGTACATGAGAAAGGGGAAGGTTGTGGGAGCATTGGCACTATGAGTCAAAGGTACACTAAAGACCCTCTGAGAAGGAACGAATAGGGACGAACCAAAGGGCAACGGAGTGAAACGGAATGGTCTAGCCCACCCTATCACTCCGCGGTTAAGCCCAGTTGGGGGTACTTTCATGGCTTAGGACTGCGCTACGTTCTCCCCTATATATATATATATATATATATATATATATATATATATATATATATATATATATATATATATATATATATATATATATATATATATATATATATATATATATATATATATATATATATATATATATATATATATATATAACCAAGACTAAATTCGAAATTTAGCAACACCAAGAAATAATAAAAAGGCTGGACTATTTTGGGAAAAGGGACTTCATCACTGAGATAAAAGGACAAAAGAAGAAGTTTGATTATAATTATTTAAGGATGGGCAAGTTCTTATATCTATAAAGACTCCAATATCCTACGATCAAGAAGAGAAGACAAATGTTGAAAGATAGAGAAATTAGAAGAAAAAGGGTGGGTATTTCCATGGTCTCTTATGGCAGAGTATTCAGGAGAGCAAATAGGGTAAGTTCGAAAGAAAACTCCTCTATACTTTTCAATCCTCATTTTTAATTGTAGACCACTTTGGACTTCATAAGTCTCATTATAGCTGGCACACTCGAATAAATAAATTAATGAAGATCCGAGAAGCATTGGGTGATTCCTTGTCTGAAGAATGTATGAATTGGGAGGGAGTTATAATTTATAAGAATGACTGGCATTGGTGGAATGTAGCTTCAATTATAGTAAGAATATTTCTATTGAGATGTAAGTAATCCTATATACGGAAGTTTTAAGTATATTTTTTGTTTAGGTACAGTCGTCAACAGAAGTTCGTTCCTATTAAGCTGGAAATAAATATTTATATAAAATGGATATCATTTCAGGTTCAGCCAATCAGAGTTCAATTAAGCCAATCTCAATGTTTTTATTCAAAATAGAGCTTTTATGAAATGATCTCCATTTTACATAAATATTTATTTCCAGCCTAATAGGAACGAACTTCTGTTAACGACTGTACATTAGGAAAATGAAGAGTGGGTCTGAAGATATTGGTGAAAAACTGGTTAATACAATTTTCCACATACTCAATATGGGAATGTCTTTATTCCTACTCAATAAATAATAATAATAAAGTTTTTTTTTAAGTTTTTTCTCTATATTTTTTTTTTTTTAAAAATTGGAAATTATTTAAAATATTTTCAGGAGTGAATTTTTATTTTTATTATAAAATAATTTATAAATATATCAACACGTTTGCACAAAATACATAAAAACAAGAAAACACGACATAGCAAAATTTTGTTACAATGCTAAAAATTAAAAAGAAATTAGAGAAAAAGAGTCTTACAAATTAAAGATTCCTCAAGCAAAATGTAATACTCGACAAACACATTTATACATCATTCTTAATAATAATAATTATATATATATATATATATATATATATATATATATATATATATATATATATATATATATATATATATATATATATATATATATATATATATATATATATATATATATATATATATATATATATATATATATATATATATAACTTAGTTAACACAAAATAGCTTTAACAGACTGTATACAAAATTACATTTAAAAATCAAGTTTACTTTTTAGTTTTTTTTTTTATAAATAAAAATTACCTTATAAAAAGAATAAAAACTTTACTCGTCAATAATATTAATAATAATAATAATAATAATAATAATAATAATAATAATAATAATAATAATAATAAAATTGGGATAAAAATATTACCTATAAAAATGATATTAACTAAGAAGAAAAATAAATAATGTAAAAATAACCAAGAAAAACAATGGGAATTTTTACAATGAAGACTCGTCTTCTAAGAAGAGAGTCCTCGGGTCTATGGAAGGTCCAGGTCAAACCGTATATCTGTTTTTCGCTGTAGATCCAGCTTTTACCATCGAATCTGTATGCGCTTGATAACCGATCTGAATATTATGAGGGATATTAAGACGTCTTCTTAATGTATCACTGTAATATTAATAATAATAATTTAAAATAAGAATTTGATATATATATATATATATATATATATATATATATATATATATATATATATATATATATATATATATATTATATATATATATATATATATATATATATATAATAATAATAATAAAAAAAAAAAAAAAAAAAAAAAAAAAAAAAAAAAAAAAAAAAAAAAAAAAAAAAAAAAAAAAAAAAAAAAAAAAAAAAAAAATAATTTTTTTTTTTTTTTTTAGCGAACCTCACCTACGAGGGCATATGCCGTCCCTCCAGGCAGACAAAATACTGCCCTTCAGGCCATCATGAATTCAAAGCGTCTACACGCTATGAGAGCTCGTGATGTACTCTCCTCAATGGGTGTGGAAATACAGTCGTTTTAGTTACAGGGCTCGTTAATCTTACCCCGTATTGTAACAGTTACTGTGACCCCACAAATTAATTCCGTTGAATTCATATAAATATTACGTTCTACATTGTAAACTTCACAACATTAATTGTGTATTTTCCTGTATAATGTAAAATTAGGTACATGTGGCCTGTAACTGGTTGTAATCTGATTCCGTGATTACAAGTGTTTATAACAATGACGCATGTCTTTACAAACGCTTAATATGCCGCCATGGGACATGGTATTTGTTTACGGTCAATTTGTAATGGGAATGTTCTTGCTGCTAGTGTGGAATACCGTAGAAGGTTCCCAATTTGCAGAGTGCCGGACTCAAATGTTTACTGGTGTCTACAAAAAATTACGTGCGACAAGTACTTTTTCCAACAGGCATATTTCCTCCGAAGTGCCGATGAACAAAATGTGGATGAAGTAGAAAACATTCTTCAGTCAGCAGAGCAAAGTCCTACATCAAGCACATGACGTATTTCGAGAGGTATCGGTGTTCCCCATACAAGAGTATGGAGAACATTACGATGGCAGCATTCTTTCATTTACAGAGGGTGCAACACCTTCAAGCTGGAAATAAAGATAAATAGTTGGAATTTTGTAATGGATACTTGATAATCGCCCATTAATCCTATTTATATTGTTCACCGATGAGGCTACTTTCACTCATAACTCACAAAGGCCTAAGACGAAAATTACATACCATTGTGGAATGAAATTTTCATCATCGCTTTTCTGTTAATGTGTGGTGCGATGTGAATTGATTGGGACTATTGTCTCACAGGGCCCATGTCTCTTAAACTTTTTACAAAACGAGTCTACACTATTACTGGAGGATGTTCCTTTGGCTACAAGGTTGCGTGTGTTCTTCCAGCATCACAGAGCCCCTGCACGTTCTACAAGTCGGGTGACATAGAATCTAAATAAATTATTCCCCGAACGAAGGATTGGTCGCAGTGGTCACGTTCATTGGCCACCAAGGTTCCCAGACCTTACATAGATATCTTTAGATTATTGTCTATGGGGATGTATAAAAACTGAAGTGCACAAAATACAGGTAAATACAAGAGAGGATGGTTCCTCGCATTATGCAAATTGGTACCATCATAAAAGAAGACCAAAATAGAATGCGTAGAGCTACATGTTCAATAAGCAGGAGAGTTGTAAAGTGTATTAAAGTCGGTGGTGAGGTAAATGAACATTTAATGTGAGCCGATGTAATGTTGATGAATACTCGTGTATTATCTTTCATTTAATTCATCAATAAATGTTCAATAGGCCATTCTGTATTTCATTAACAACTTTTATAGGAGCATTTAGTACGCTTTATATATATATATATATAATATATATATATATATATATATATATATATATATATATATATATATATATATATATAATATATATATATATTATATATTATATATATATATATATATATCCAACAGTTGTATCTCCACACCAACTGAAAATACGAAAAATTTAACTAATTTCACTTCCTAAAACTAATTTTTAATTTAAAGCCAAATGTGAATTATTCAATGAATAAATGACTATGGATTTATGAATTAAAATGGAATTAATTTGAGGTAAAATTTGGGATAGTTCATACTACCATCTCTTAAATTCTTTAATATTAATAATGAAAACACTATCTCTCTCTCCTATATATATATATATATATATATATATATATATATATATATATATATATATATATATATATATATATATATATATATATATATATATATATATATATATATATATATATATATATATATATATATATATATATATATATAGTGCCTGCTCAAATTTTTACTACTTTGATTTTTTTTAATTAGTTTCATATTGGAAAACCAAAAATATGTATAATCGATTGAAATATTATATGGATGCATTCTTTTATTCTTGTTCAACGTATTATTACTCCTAATTTCTAATACAATGTAATTATATTAGCATGATTTGTACTTATGGAACAAAATTTAAGTTTGTTTTTTAGTTTTTCATAAAAATATAATATTTATTTGGCTTTTTTTTTTTTTTTTTTAGGTGCTTTATATTTTATACAAGCAAATCCCAAATCTGATATCTCAAAAGGTTTCTTAAATTAAGGCTTTGATTGGCATAAAATTAAAGTTTAACCAAGATTAAATATTTTTGCGTCATCTATAAATTGTGTGAAGAAGAAATTTGACTTGGACCAAGAGTTAAGATATCAGAAAAAATATAGTTGAAAACCAATATTTATTCAAACATCATAATATTGCTAGAAGATAATTTGATAACTGATTTGCTTTCACAATGGAAATTAAGTCCATACTTGAAAGAAATGATGTTCATGCCTCCTACAGAACTGGAAGATGTCAAGTCTCCGAAATGAATCAGACCAGCTTGGAAGCCAAAATTAATTACTCAGAAAAGAATGTGGTTGAAAACCAATATTTATTCATACAATATTGCTAGATGACTTGCTTTGTTGAGCACTGATATGCTTTCACAATGGAAGTTAAGTCCAAACTTGAAAGCAATAGTGTTCATTTCTCTTGGAGAACTAGAAGATGTAAAGTACCTGAAATGAACCAGACCAGGCGATAATTTATTTGAAATTTTGGTCGATAGATCTCAATTTGTGGGAACAACCCTAATAAGAAAAGAAATATCATGTAGATTATGTTACAAAGTCTGTGAAACATTCAATAAAGGTTATGATTTGGTCTGTCATCAATAGGAAAGGTACCGGCCCTCTTAATGTAGTTGATACTACAATGTAGCAAGACCAATAAAAGGTCATTGAGTAAAAAAAAGCTAATGCTTCAAATGCGATAAGTTTCCAAATAGAGAATTGTAAGTATTTATGCAAGATGGAGCACTCTGTCACGCAAGACCAGTGAAAGACTTCTTAGAAGATAATGGCAATGCTCTTGGTGGCTTGGAAATTTTGACATGAATCCAATAGAAAACGTATGGGTATTGATAAAGGGAGTAGCAAAGATGATATTCACAAAAAACTAGACTCTTTGTGAGGATAATACAAATATGAAACTTTAATTCGGATATGCAGGAGAAAGTAGTCATGCATCAACTGCTTGCCAAGAACAGATGATTTAATTGCTGCCAAAGGTTGGTGAGCAAAAAATAGAAAAAGCATATTCCATCATTAAGTTTTTCTTCTTTTAAATTTCACAAAAATAATATATTTCATATCATCAAGCCTGTTTCTTTTAATTGTCCATTAATGAAATATTAAAAACAAAGTAATGTAAAATTATACGAAAAAAAAAAAAAAATAATAGTGAAAACAATAATACTAAAATGACCGCTAATAATTATTAAAATTATAAAGATATTAAATAATAATAATAATAATAATAATAACCACAATGATAATATAACAATAATAATTTCACTAACAACAAAAATGACAATATTAATAATAATATTAATTGCGATAAAAATAATAATAATGCGAAATATGGCTATATTCAGAACAATCAAATTAATAATAAACAATAGTAATTATCACTTTACTACTACCATTAGTTTCAGGTTTTCTCGTTTTTATTGTTCCCTTTTTTTAAATGGTACATTATGAAAATAAAAAACTAATATTCATATTACAAATACTTTTATTAATAAAAAAAAAATTACTAATACTGATAGTTAAAAATAATGATTAATAAATAGCAATGATTAAGTGATTTTTAGTAGAGGAATAAGTGGAATAAATTCGAGCTAGGGAGGATGATATATCTCCTAATTTCACGTATAGTGTTCTGCCAGATAAATATGATAGGAAAAAAAAAAAAATTTTTTATGGGGTCTTTCGAAACGTATTTATAAATCCGGTTTGATACACTATAAATGTCAGTTAGTTTTTCAAACTATATATTACACACTTAACCTTTGCGCATATCTAGGTAGTCAGTGAAAAGATGCATT
>SEYY01020562.1:40000-47500 GCA_009176605.1 Armadillidium nasatum | reverse complement strand
GAAAAATAAATCAATTATAAAGTTGAAGCGTACTGGCCTGAAATTAATATTTAACTAAAGTTAGCTTTGAGATGTTACAAATGAGAATGGCAAAATGCTAAAAACAAAAAAAATTTTTTTTTTAACGTTTTCTACGCAAATGAATGAGTAAAAAAACCCAGTTTAATCCACTTTTCATTTCGTTTTCAAATTCCAGCATGGTTTAAGTTTAAACAACCGATCATGTAGCATATAGTAAACAAAAAAAAAAACAAAAAAAAACTATCATTTGTCAACTAATCACCTGTTAGTTGTGAATTAATTCGTGTGGCAATCGTAATAAAAGTGCTAAACAATACCACATATCCACTCAAATCTGGAATAAAAGCGAATATGATGTTTGTGTTTAGTTTTTGGAAGGGAATGCGGTTCAAGAGATGGGTAGACTCCCAGTTCGCACATCATATATGAACGTGCCCATAGACAAGATGTAAATGAAGTAAAAAGCATTCTGGATTTAGTGGAACAGAGTCCTACGTCTAGCTCACTAAAAATAAGTCCAACTTGAAATTCCTCAAACAAGAGTGACCCGCACATTGATCGGAACAGGGATTATATCCATTTCATCTACAAGGTGTAAAGCACCTACAACCAAGAGACTGCTAAATGCATGCAATTTTGTCGATGGATAATCGCTAATTGTCATTTCATTCGATACATACTTTTTACTGATGAAGCAATATTCACTTATAACGGCGTCGATAATACCCACGCATCTCAATGATGGCCTGATGAAAAAAACCCACGAAGTAGCCGAAAAAAATGTTTCAGCAAATGTTTCACAGTTAAATTGTGCTTTGGTACTGTCGATAGTCGTTTAATTGATCTTTCATTATTGAGAATCGCCTAAGAGGATAACGTTATTTAGAGTTTTTGCAAAATGAGTTCAAGGCGTTTTCGAAGATGTTCCTTTAAACATAAGAAATGCTATGTACTATTAGCAATCTGAAGCTGCTCCACGTTTTGATTGCTAGGTCACACAATATTTAAATGGAACTTTTCCATATCGATGTATTGATCGAGGTGGATCTATTAGTTGGCAGCCAAGGTCTTCAGACCTTATACAATTGGATTTTTGTTTATGAGGCTGGTTGAAAAGTGAAGTATTCAAAGAATGGTGGATAATCGAGGTGCTCTAATTCGCGTATTTTGAATACTGCAGCTCACCTAAAAAAAAGCTAGGAGAACTTAGAAGAGCAGCAAATGCTATTTACAGACGAGTCATAAAATGTATAGAGGTCTATGGTAGTCCCCTTGAAAAATTTATGTAAAAATTAATTTACTTTACAAATAAACTTATTAGCCTGCTTGATCATACTTAAACTTTTGAAACATTGTAATTCTGATTACACCTTTTTTTTTTAAGTCATATATTAAGGGTAGAATACACTCCTGGAGTTTGGTGCTTTCCTCTCCACTCACTCTGTATTTATAAAGAGAAAAAAATATGTTTCATATGATAAAAAATAAAAAAAAATTTTCATACAAAATTTCATTCAAAGTGAAACTGCTACTCCTGCTTCACATATGTCTTTATGCTGATAAACGTCACATTATTACTAATTTCAAAAACTTTGTGATGAGGCACTTACAGTCTGCTGTCAACTTCAAAATTAATTTGACAATCAAATGATTTCTGCATTAAAAATTTGATTTATCCCAATTTCTTTTTTAATGAAAAATTAAAATCCAACTCATTTCTTACAGTTTTTGACTTTGTATTGGATTGTACAGTCGTCAACAGAAGTTCGTCCTATTAGGCTGGAAATAAATATTTATATAAAATGGAGATCATTTCATAAAAGCTCTATTTTGAATAAAAAGAAAAAAACATTGAGACTTGCTTAATTGAACTGTGATTGGCTGAACCTGAAATGATCTCCATTTTATATAAATATTTACTTCCAGCTTAATAGGAACGAACTTCTGTTGACGACTATACCTGAAAGTATTTAGAACTTAAAATTTAAAGCCAGTTTCAATAAATGAAACCATTGCGAGATCCTACAGATTTCTGATATTTGTGTAATTTACCTACTGATATTTCTACTTTTCCCTTGGAAATAGTGAAGAAAATTGAAGAACCAAGTTTTCAAAATCCATAATAAAATTACCTTTATACTTTGTACTAAGTCAAAATG
Source organism: Armadillidium nasatum (assembly GCA_009176605.1). Lineage (NCBI taxonomy): Eukaryota > Metazoa > Arthropoda > Malacostraca > Isopoda > Armadillidiidae > Armadillidium > Armadillidium nasatum. Next base: position 45,320 of record SEYY01020562.1, on the reverse strand, counting down.
TTAACTGAACTAAAAGTCCTTTGATTATGTGGATAATGAGAAGCAGTAAGGAAAAGGAACGTCAATTTGGAATGTGAATGTGGGCATGTTGATCTAGGTAGTTCTAGTTTGCTAAGCAAATAATCATTTTATGGAAAATCAAAGAAGCATGACCAGCTTGCCCACTGAAATGTCCCAAAACGTTTCCTCGCAATAGGGGAGAGGAAGAGGTCTTTCCTGGATGACTTGTAAAGATAGAAGAGGATACGGAGATCAGAAGAACCCAGAGGAGGATATAGTTTGACAGTATAAGGAGAATTATTAGAAGTTTAAAATAATATCTAGAATGTCGAGTTCATCTCCAAGGTGAGGTCAGACTTCGGTTTAAACCAGTTAAATATTTAAAAAACTACTGAACGTACGTAAAAAGGAATACATTTTTTAAATCCTTGGTTGTATATATATATATATATATATATATATATATTATATATATATATATATATATATATATATATATATATATATATATATATATATATATATATATATATATATATATATATTATATATATATATTATAACATCTTTTACAATTTTGTTAGAGAAATTTAGTTATTCAAATTTCGGAAAATTTTTTTTTTAAAAAAATGACAGTGCCAAACGTACGATTCTTCCGAGCGCTATGAAACAGTAAACTTTACTTATATAAACTATTATTATAAGAATTTATTTTTTATTTCCCAACTTTTCTTACCTAAGATTCGACAAGGATTCTAAAAATATAATCCTTTTTTACGTACGTTCAGTAGTTTAAATATTTAACTGGTTTAAACCGAAGTCTAGCCCAAGGTGAACAGGATACGAATAGGGAATTGCACCAACTGCTCAAGGTCGTTTTTGGAGAATTGGAAGGCATCTTCTCCGGCTGTATCATGAGAACTAGATGAAAGCCATTGGTGGTGAACACTGAAATCCCCAAAACATGATGTTTTCTCGAAAAAGAGAAGGGAATTTACTCTATTTTAGAGCTTAGATAGTCAGTAGAGTTAAGTGATAAACAAACAAAACAAAAATCAATGGCAAGAGAGCTGAAGCCACAAGGTGAAAAATTCAAAAGACAACAAATTTGAGACACGAGAGCAAACAAAATCTTTGGGCATATATATATATATATATATATATATATATATATATATATATATATATATATATATATATATATATATATATATATATATATATATATATATATATATATATATATATATATATATATATTAATGGGCCATGGGCCAAATATGCGCTATGTGATGAAAAAACGTGATTGTCAAAGTTTCAGCTCAATCGGACAGTTAACCCGTGCCTCAAGGGACCTACATTAGGAAAAATCACGAATTTTCGCTAAAAAAAGGACCGTTTTCACCCCGTTACTCCACTCAATAAGAAATAAAAAGCAACTAAAAGATTGATTGGTCCTATGTAGTTTTTCTTAGTCCGAGTTGCCAAATTCTTTTATATTTTTTAATTATTAATTAAATTAGTTTTTAATAATAATTAATTATAGAAAGTCTTATTTACAGTAAAACACCTCATTTATTTAATTATACGTCTGCCAGGAACAATAATTTAATGGAACGTAAAATGCCCTGAGGATTCCACCCCGATTAAAGCTACTAAATTGAAATTTTCTCAAAAATTTTTTTTTACAAGGAAATGTGCTAAAATCAATTTGAAAGACAAAAAATTATATTGAAAATGAATCTATCTAGATGGCAGTACCTTAAACAGGTAGGGAGTAACAGGGTTGAAAACGTTTTTTTTTTTTCTTTTTTTTTTAATGAAAATTTCGTGATTTTTTGCCCATAGCCCGAATGAAAATAGAAAATTGATTTTTTAAAACCACTCCTAAAATTAATATATATATATATATATATATATATATATATTATATATATATATATATATAATATATATATATATATATATATATATATATATATATATATATATATATATATATATATATATATATTATATATATATATATATATATATATTATATATGGGATGCAAAAAACTAAAATTTTTGCTGAAGAATTGTAGCTTTGGTGCTTCCCTAATGTAAAAACTGTCTTGGCATTTCCAATAACAAAATGAACTATTTATTACTTTACGAAACCTTTACTGAAACGGCAACAATTGCAGAGAATCATCCACATATAAAATGGATGAATAATTAGAGATAACACCACCTCATCTACCACTTCCATTTTTAATGTGTAAAGTTAAAAAAGTGTACAAGTGTCATCACTGTACATTGGAAAGCTGCGACTCAATGGTCAGGAAACCACACCAGAGACTCCTATTTAAAACGGTAAAGAAAAATCAGAGAAATGTGCGGCAATCTTTTGGAAGTAAATTTTTTGCAGGTCAAAAGTTGCTTTTCTTTTAATTAAAGGATGGTGATTCATAAGGAGAAACTGAAGAAATATCCTGAAAGTTAGGGCATGTAATGTTAGGGAAGAACAGGGAATAAGAAACTGTCAAAGAAGGACACCTAAGATATAGTGAACAGTTAGTGGTGTGCGGATGTGACAAAGCAAACATTTATATGGCGATGATTAAACATATAGTGTCCTTGGCCAATTAATATGGCCTACACTCAGACATATAGGGATTACTCTCTATGAAGAGTGCTGTTTAAACATGAGAAGAAACTAAATAAAATATCAGTTTTCTTCCGTGTGTGAAAGAGAAATCTTTGTGACATACCAGTCTTGAAGGGCAAGAAGTGCTCTTTAGAGCCAGAGGGGATTGTAATTGGACTCGTTTCTGTCAATTCTGGAAATAGCCAGGAACAGCGAGAACAATTCAGTTGTGAATGTTGATGGGTAGAATAGATGACTATGAGAGAAAGTTTGGCCAGGTAGTAGATAAAACCCCAGCACTATCTGCCATTCCATAGTCATCAGTGTACATTGGTACAGGGAAAAATTGCAAGAGCCTTAGAGATGGTGAATATGAGACAGGTAAACTAGTAATAGAGGATCAGGACTAGGAGACCGACTAGAGTAGGGAAGTATAGAGATGTTGTTAGGCATACCTTGATGGAAAAACAACTTTGGTCTTTGTAGTGAACTGAAAGTCTCGCAAATCTTACCATGTGTTGATGCTGTCAATGGCCAGCTAGAACTGCATTCCATATATGGAAGTTTAGCATCAGGAACATAAAGTGTAAAGTCGTCGACATAAAGATAGCAAAGTATTGATGCAGTGTTGTAAAGTGACTTCTTTGTTGAGCCCAAAAACAGAACATTATGCAAAGGACTCTACCGTGAGGCACACCCCTAATCTAGATTGAATCACAACAGACCTGGATAGAGTTATTTGTCAACAAGGACTGAAGGAAGAAAGTTGCCTTTGAAAACCCAGTAAGAGCAGTCGCACCAAGATACATAATTTTTTGTGATACAAGAGAGGCCTAAAGAAAACTGCCAGAACCATCTCATCATCTGAAAGTGCCTCAGTGTCATTGGTTTAATTGAGGGAAAGGGTCTGATAATACTGCTATGAAGGCCGTTTGCATAGGGTTTCAGAATTAAGGGATATGTCTAAAATCCATGGAGAAATTGGGGCAGCATCTGAAGAAGCGAAGAGGAGTGTGGTATGGAGGTTCTTGTGAAGCAAGATTATTAAGGAGGTTCAAATTGAAAAGTCCTGTTGAAAGATGGTGGTTGCTTGCTTCTCTTATTAAAAGGTTAAACATCATGGCAGGAACTGAAACCCAAATGGATGATGGGACAGCGAGAGGGTAGGTGGGGTGGGGGACGCTACTGAAAGGTGGATAGTATTACAAACAAGAGGTACATTGGGAGGGGAATGAAAAATATAATCAGAAAAAAAAAATAATAGTAGTATTAATAATAAAAGCACACATTAATAAATATTAAATATATAAAAAAAATTTGAAGGAAGAACTCTGGAGAAACTGAAGTGTCTATGCAGCCTCTCTATGACAGAATATCATGAGCGGGCGTTCAAAGTCCAAAGAATTTAATTAGTGTCCCAAATTAAAGTAACATTTATAGTTCCATTTGGTAAGTTAATGTAAGCTAAAATGCAACTAGGAAGAAAACAGGTCCCAGTTTATTAGGAAACTTTCTGCATTATTACATTAATATGAAAGCATGATCTGTTGCAAACCAATCAAAATGCTACTCCAAGTTTATGTCAAGAGTAAAAACAGACGAGTCTGAATTAATTACTGCTGAAAAATTATTTCTTAAAACATCACAACAGAGAGGCAATCATCAAACGGCCTGATTTGCTCCATACATAGACAAAAACATATTATACATAAATAAAAAATATAAAATACTAGAATTTAGTCACAAAACTTACCATTTCCATCCAAAAGTTATCAAGTTCTGTTGCACGCTGGTTTTTACTAAGATTTATAATCCACCTTCCACCTGCACAATTCCTTGTATCTTCCCACATGGGTTTGATACCTTTTTTAAACAATGAATAATCACATCCAGTTTTTAACTTAGACGCTAATTCTATGTGATTATACAAACTGAAATGTAAAAAAAATAATTTCCTAAGAAACCTTTTAGACTGATAGACTGAAAAATTAATTCAAAAGAAAAGTATAATAGTAAACAAAAAAGCTTGTAGTCTAAGTATTTTTACGTTATTTTTTATACTTTAATTTATTTTAATTATTTTTAGATAAAAAAAAAAAATTTGCAATTGAAAATTAAAAACTAAAATGGATAATTATATAAAAGTTTTAACAAAATTATGTTTGGTAAATTTCTTCTATGGTACTTTAAATCTAAAAAATTTGATGAAATAAAAAAATTATAAAATACAATAGTTTGCCTGCAATTTGGCCAATTTTTTATTTTATTAATTTCATTAGAAGAAAGTCTTCAAAGTGTCACAACCGTGGCATGACGGTAGAGTAATGACATGCTTGAAAGCGCTGGTCTGATCCTTCATGTGGATTCTAGTAGAAACAAACTGAAGAGTTCCTCTCCTTGAATAAGGCAATAATAATAAAGAAATTTGAGACTTCATCCATTTATACACACAATAAGCAACTGCCTCTCCCCTCACACAACATCCTGAATTTGTATCACTTCATGCCCATTTTAATTACAAAGAGTCAGTAATTTTTCCAAGTCAAAAATAAGTTAATGGTGCATATATATATATATATATATATATATATATATATATATATATATATATATATATATATATATATATATATATATATATATATTATATATATATATATATATATATATTATATATATATATATATTAT
>SEYY01020562.1:35000-37500 GCA_009176605.1 Armadillidium nasatum | reverse complement strand
TATATATATATATATATATATATATATATATATATATATATATATATATATATATCTTACGCCCAAAAATCTTCAACAGTATCAAATGATGCTACAACAATCTGACTCTCTTCCCAAGATCTTGTAGAGTCTTGCTTAAAAAACCACATCGTCCATTCATTTTGAAGAGGATGTTTAATTAACATTTCTGGGGATAGACTCTTTTCTGTAGATTCCTTTTCTTTCTGCTTTTCCGCATCTTTTTCTTTGTGATCGACTTGATTCTGAACCTGATGGGAGGAATAAACTTGAAAATAAAATTTTTATGAAACACACTTTTTTTTTTATTTATTTATTTATTTTTTAAACTAAGCCATTCAAAATGCTCAAGATCACAATAAAATCTGGTTTCAAAAGGTATGATAGCTACACAGAAAACGGCCTTAAAAGTTTTGTAACTCCATTTATCTCCACTGAAAATTTCATAAAATTGTATAAATGGTAAAAACATTTTTTGGGTTTAACAGTGAATCAGTACCTTATAATAATATATTTACATTTTTCATGTTTTCATGAATATTTATCCAGCAAAATATATCCATTACTTACAATATACTAAGTAAATTGTAATTAACAATCTCATAGGAAAACCATATAAGAGAAATAATTTATAATTACATGAAAAATATCTCTTAAGTAAACCACATTACTGCAAGAGTTTATAATGAATATTTATCAAGATACACATTCTAATATCAAAAATTTATTAAAAGGATAGTTATATGAGAAATGGAGACAAAATATTTCCTTGTTAATAAAGAGTCTGTATGAAACTAAAATATTCAGATTTTCAGGAAATAAAAGATTCAAATCTTTCAAGAAAATCTAGCTGAATAGAGGTTGAATGTTGAAAATTTTCCTGTTAGATATATATATATATATATATATATATATATATATATATATATATATATATATATATATATATATATATATATATATATATATATATATATATATATATATATATATATATATATATATAATACCATACCTCCATGTCAGCTGCCATCACCTTTTTTGTAATACTGGTGTTTTTCTATGTATATGTAAATTAGTATTTATCACTACTATTAAATTATCTATTTTTATATGGGTCAAATATTCAAAACTTTCTGAAAAAATAAATAAAAAGTATTAAAAATTTTTTTTTACAATAAAAAAAAATATTACACACCAGATTTCCATAAATTTTGATCCTTTTCCAAACATTTAAATTCAACTTTCAGAACTACTTTGCTACTAGTCATGAAGGCAAACCTTCAAAGAACTGTATTTAACAGAACTTTTTCTTATTAATTTTTTCACAAAATGAAATTAAGAGATTAATTAAACTCTTATCTTTAACTAAACATTTTTCCAAACAGCCAATTAAAAAACATTTTCAGTACCCTTGCAATCAGAGGCAACCCAAAGCTTTCAAAATTATCCCTATCAAAGAAAACCAGTCAAATATTTTTACACTACATCAGATTCAATTGAAAATATATATATGCACAAGGCAACAAAGTTACCCTCTCAAATGAACAGATTAATGCTCCACAAACTGAAAAGTATGCTGCTTACAGTTTTGGAAAAAAAATTCTGGGTAGGAATGCTAGCAGAAAGCAGTATAGTAAACACTAACTACAGGGTTATAAATTTATGAAAAGTATTATTGTACAAGGAGGCTGCCATTATAGAATTGACAATTTATGAATACCAATATTGATATCGATCATTTGCCAAAAGTTTTAAGTCTCCAACTACTGATATACTGGAGGGTTTAGCTGTTTGAGAGTATCCCCCCCCCATATAAGACTTCTCACACCACTCTCAATATTTAAATCAACAAATATTGTGTTCAAACTTGCAATCAAAATAATGCCATTTTTTATCATCACATTTTAACAATTTCCATAGATTGGAATTAGCTTAAATTTATTTTTAGAAACAATAAAAAAAATGTTATATGATTTGTAGAGTGTGTTGCCATGCACTTTTACAATAATATTAATAGAACTCCAGGCACATGTGCAGTAGATTTGTCAATAGCAGATTGAAGTCGCTTCTATTTTGAGTTTAAGCAGTTTCTTCTTGTCTGTCTTTTCAAACTAGATCTGATATGGGCTCTGCATTCAAGGCTGAAATGTTTTTGTTTTAATGTTTTGCATAAAACTAAACACAATATTTGAACTACTATATATATGTAAGCTTATGCTACCTCAAAAAAAAAAAAATTTTTTTTTTAAATTAAAAATTATTAAAATAAAGTACATATCTATACTCTGAATCTTAAGATATTATTCTTTGACATTCTTTTTTTTACAAAATACTTGAAAGTCAGGTTGCCATATTTGTCCTTACTGTCCATTTTTTTCCATGTACTTTAATACAAGGTTTTAAGTGCACAAGAAAATAAAACTAACTAATACCAAATTGCAGTGTGTGCATATATATATATATATATATATATATATAT
>SEYY01020562.1:22500-30000 GCA_009176605.1 Armadillidium nasatum | reverse complement strand
AGAAAACAAGTAAATTAATTATTATTATTATTATTATTTCACAAAATATTTTATGGTTCTGTGCTACTATTTAATTTTTGTCATTATATTATTAATGTAAATATTAAAATAAGAAAAATTATTTATTTTTAGCGTTGGGACTCTCAGCACATAAATTTTGAAGAAAAATAAAACATTAATTTCTATAAAAAGGTAATAACTAATAAGTAAATAGAGTATTAAATGTGAGTGATCGGTTCAATTAAATCAATTATTTAAAAAAAAAATCATCTTGGAAAAAAAAAATAAATAAAATTTTCTGATAGATTGCTGAATGGTGGTACATTTCAACCCTAAAGCTTTTTATTCTTTTTGTTTTTGTTTTTTTTTATTCACCTCTACAGAGTACTACATAATTCTAAGGAACAAGTTAACTACAAATTCTACAATAATTTTTTTTAACGTTTATCCTACAGGTGTGTTCCACGGTTGAGATTCTTCGAGGAATTTAAAAATTGCTACAGCGAAGTTTTCCATGAATCGTGTCCCACGAGTTTTGCTAGAATAATTTTCTGCTCTCGGCAAAAGAAAATTGAAGATTGAAATTTGAATCTTCAGTTTTTGCTGCCGCAATCTTGAATGGTCAGCAGGTGATGTAAACTAACAGTGAGGAGTTAGGCTAAAGCCTTTTTAAGGAAATATATTTTGTAAACATTCTTATTCAGATGATTTATTTGCAAATTATTATGGATAATTATTTTAGCATTTTCGGATCATTAATTTGTTTTAAATGAAGAAAATTTTATTATTCGGAATTTCCAATGTTTTTAATCATGGATCGCCAAAGTCTTTTTAAAATCTTCGTTTGACTCATACGTTTATTATTATTCCTACATATGACCTTTATGATATTAATTAAATTAAGTGATTTCTTAAATTAATTGAAATGAGCGATAAAATTAGATATTAATATATATATTTACGATTGTTTATATAATCAGCTGTAAATTTTCTACAGCGAAGTGTCTCACGAAAATCAAAGAATCTGCTAATATTTTCGCTCTCTCTGTCATAAACATGAACATCACACTTGATTTCATGTTCAATATACATTTAAATAACTAAATACCAGGAAAGAGAAGCAAACTGCACAGTTCAGATATATTCATTTATATATCGATATATTCTGAGTGGCATGCCTAACTTTAAGAATTACCTTACCCCGATTTGTAACCTGAATAACAATCTTATAAAAATGTGCATGTTTAGTTTAAAACGTAGGCTAGGCCTACATCTTTTGAGGTAAAAACTTAACCTACTTCACCATTTCATCGTATACGAATATATAATTAAAGAATTTTTATTTTTTGGCTATAAAAATATTTCCTTCTTTAACCAAAATAAAAAATAGAACTGTAACTCTGACCTACTCTAGTTCGATTAATTTGCCCAATAAACAAACACATGGTAATGACCTAAAAAGTAGTTATCTTCGTAGATAATAGCAACAAAGATGAAATTCTCCTAAATGTTTTGAATTATGACGCCAAAGAAAGTTTAGAAAAATTAATATTAATGTAAATATTATACTTTATAATAATAAATATGAAGCTTACCGGGTTCCCTTACGTTCTGGCCTAACTTTTATTTTTCTTTATGATATAAAGAATCGGAAGAGTGAATAAGAACACTATTTATCTTTTTCTTCGTTTTCATTTTAAAGGCTTTTTAATTACAATATTTTTTTCCAAAGTTGAAACTTTTGTTTACTTTTCAGTTTTTTTAAAGATTTAAATGAGTTCCAGTTCCCATAAACCATTTTGCTTTTCATTTTTCAATAATCAGGATTTTTTTATATTTTTTTAGTTATAAGTCCTTTTATTAGTAAGCTTATTCGCCTAAGTAATAATTAATAAGTAAATATATTAAATAAATAAATATAATTAGTGAATTACCTTAATTAAGTATGTTATTCAAATTATAATTTTTTAAAAAAAAGTATAAGCTATTTTATATTTTTTTTACATAAAAATGACGAAAATGCGAATGATAGAACCAACTAACTATATTTAAAACTTTAAATTTTTAATTTTAAAGAAAACAAGTAAATTATTATTATTATTATTATTATTATTTCACAAAATATTTTATGGTTCTGTGCTACTATTTAATTTTTGTCATTATATTATTAATGTAAATATTAAAATAAGAAAAATTATTTATTTTTAGCGTTGGGACTCTCAGCACATAAATTTTGAAGAAAAATAAAACATTAATTTCTATAAAAAGGTAATAACTAATAAGTAAATAGAGTATTAAATGTGAGTGATCGGTTCAATTAAATCAATTATTTAAAAAAATCATCTTGGAAAAAAATAAAATAAAATTTTGTGATAGATTGCTGAATGGTGGTACATTTCAACCCTAAAGCTTTTTATTCTCTTTGTGTTTTTGTTTTTTTTTATTCACCTCTACAGAGTACTACATAATTCTAAGGAACAAGTTAACTACAAATTCTACAATAATTTTTTTTAACGTTTATCCTACAGGTGTGTTCCACGGTTGAGATTCTTCGAGGAATTTAAAAATTGCTACAGCGAAGTTTTCCATGAATCGTGTCCCACGAGTTTTGCTAGAATAATTTTCTGCTCTCGGCAAAAGAAAATTGAAGATTGAAATTTGAATCTTCAGTTTTTGCTGCCGCAATCTTGAATGGTCAGCAGGTGATGTAAACTAACAGTGAGGAGTTAGGTTAAAGCCTTTTTAAGGAAAAATACCTTTTGTAAACATTCTTATTCAGATAGATTTATTTGCAAATTATTATGGATAATTAATTATTTTAGCATTTTCGGATCATTAATTTGTTTTAAATGAAGAAAATTAATGATTTTCAGTTATTCGGAATTTCGTTGGTTTCAATGTTTTAATCATGGATGTCGCCAAAGTCTTTTTAAAATCTTCGTTTGACTCATACGTTATCTTATATACCTACATATGACCTTTATGATATTAATTAAATTAAGTGATTTCTTAAATTAATGAAATGAGCGATAAAATTAGATATTAATATATATATTTACGATTGTTTATATAGATCAGCTGTAAATTTTCTACAGCGAAGTGTCTCACGAAAATCAAAGAATCTGCTAAATATTTTCGCTCTCTCTGTCATAAACATGACATCACACTTGATTTCATGGAACACACCCTATATTTTATAGATACTTGATAGCTTATTTTATTTTTTAATTTTTTTAAATTAAATGAAATTTGTGATTAACAATGGTTGTTGCGTTACCGTCTTACTCGTACGGCTTGCAATAAATAAATAAATAAATAATAATTATTAATTTAATTATTTAATTTCTATTGAAATTTTTTATCGAACATATCTAAACCACTGGAACAGCCGAGGGGGACCATTTGCTTAGCCAGCAAGATCGCCTGAAATAACCCAACTGGATTATTACCTTTGGGGACACCTGAAAGAGCTTGCCTACACAGTGATGGTTAATAATCGCAACGAATTAATACAGAGAATGTTTAATGCTGCAGATGAAACTCGGCTGAATCCTCAAATACTCTACAATGATTTATTCAAGCCTTCGTCCTTTTGAACAAATAATGTAGCTTCATCATGTATTACTCCTTGTACTGTAATTGTTGTGAAATTAAAAGTGTTCTTTTTGATTTTTTCTCATATTACCTCATCAACCTGTTACTCGCTACCTCTACCGAATCAGACCTATTATGATAAAACCTTTTTCACTTAACTTGCCTTCTGTAATACACCCTTAAAATTTCGCAGATTTCTCCCGGGATACCGTGAATATATATATATATATATATATATATATATATATATATATATATATATATATATATATATATATATATATATATATATATATATATATATATATATATATATATATATATATATATATATATATTATAAGGTATATGCGTATGTGCTGAGAGATAGATGTGTTGGCTTGATAAGATATCGCGAACTTGCAGAGTTTACTAGTATGGTAAGGCTTTAGGTTATGATAAGACTCTGCTTCTCAAGTTCTGTAAACAATGTAATTAATAATAATAATAATAATAATAATAATAATAATAATAATAATAATAATAATAATAATAATAATAATAATTATAATAATAATAATAATAATAATAATAATAATAATTAATAATAATTAATAATAAAATAATAATAATTAATTATTATTATTATTATTATTATTATTATTATTATTATTATTATTATTATTATTATTATTATTATTATTATTATTATTATTATTATTATTATTATTATTATTATTATTATTATTGAGTCATTTACTAATATTTGAAAGTGAATGACAAAAGATATGATAAAATGATTTTAAAACATTATTCGTTCATTGGAAATATTGTAAATATTTTTTTTAAAAGGTTTTTGTAAATGGTGCAACAAACATTGTTTTTTTATTTAATTAAAGTAATTAAATCAAACTATAACCTTTTCGTTTAGTTTTTAATTGTTAAAAGCGAATATGTAATTAATGGTGAAGGGCAATTGTCTAAATATTTAATCAGTTAAGTGCTTGGAAACATACTTAAAACATTGAGGTAATTTTTATATTTATTTTTTTTCTTTTTAGAGGGGAGGGGGGTAAAGTTTTAAATTATTAGGTCATTACTCCTTTCAGTTTGAAAGGAGTAATGACCTCTGATTTTTCTCGTACTTCAAATTGGGGCAGAAAAAAACATGGTCGTATTCAATGACTCAAAAACTCAATTCCTCTGTCTTTCTACTCTTCACAACTTCCACACAACTATGACATCAACTTCGGAAAACACTCAACTCAAACCTTCGTCTGTCCTTAATATTCTCGGTGTTCCTTTTTCTTGTGATCTTTCTTGGAAGATCACATTACTTCTCTTTCTAAACAAACTTCTAAGAGGTTAGGTGTTCTGAAGCACCTTCAAAATTTCTTCACTTCACCCCAGTTGCTTGCTCTTTATATAGGTGTTGTTCACCCCTGTATAGAGATTGACTCACATATCTGGGGTAGTTCCACTCAAACAGTTCTCCTCAAATAGGTGAAGTCTGGGACTTTCATCTTATAATATTCTTTCGCTCTTACTAATTCTCTGCAATCTTTCGGCCCTTCAAATTGTTGTGTCAATTTCTCTAAATTATTTTATTTTAAATTTTTATATTGTTTTATAAAAGTTCTCATCTCACGGGCATTGTCCTATTCGAGGAGAGGATCTTTTCTAGGTAATATACCTGGGATCCCCAAGTGGGATCAAACCGGCGCCCTCAAGCACATGAGTTAATCACTCTACCGTTTGAGCCACGGAACTATTATAATTCTACTACCTCAATTCAATTTGCATACCGAAGGTGCAACATATTCAAAAAATGGATGAATCAAGTTCATCGTAGTTTTGTTCGTAGGTAAACTTCAATTCCCTATTAATTTCTTTCATACTGTTAATTAAACCATGAAGTTATATTCATCAGTGACAGTATCAACAACTTTCACTATTGATATTGTTGGTACGAAGAAAATCAACATAATACCATTGAAGTAAATTCCAACATCATATATTTGTAGTTTCGCATTAAGGTATGATCGACAAGAAAATCGGGTTTGTTGTATTTCCAAATCGTGTGACAGGATCAGTTAATTATCAATAAATTCTGCAATTGGAGTAATTTTCAAATTCTACGAGGATTGGTATAACTTTGAGTGAGAGGGAGCTCCTGAACAATGCAACAGTCAGTTGACATATCAAAATCCACAGCTGTCACGTTCAATGGGTAGCGAAATTTCTGGGCTCACATTCTTTAAGAGATTATATCAAGTAACTTATCTTCTTTAATATCTTTTATAATGACTTCTTCCGAGACAATTTGAAATAGTTGTGTGCATCATTTATTCAAAGCAACTGGATAGGTTTATTACAATATAATCATTTATGCAGACCTTCTCTTATTCTACGACCAACTTCATCACTCATACTAACATCAGCCTCTCCAAAAATCACCCCCAGATACTTAAATAAAGTTACTATCTCCAATTTCTTCCTACCTACTTTAATTTGTAAATCATCTCCCTCAACCACACCCCTCTCCCCTCCCTCTCCATTTTTCATCCACAGCACTTTACTCTTACATTTACTCTTAAGCCCAAATCATCACAACCCTTTACAAACTCATCCACCAGTTCTTTCAAATTTTCATGTGTTTCAGCCAAAAGTACCACATCATCCGCATGCATCAATACATTTTGCATCCCACATACCATCATGTTCCGTCATTCACATCTCTTTCCCTACCCTATCCATTTTTCTCACAACTTTATCAATAAATAAATTAAATAACCCCGGAGACATTACATAGCCTTGTCTTAGACCATTATTTACATAAAAAAACTCAGTCTCTATTCTGTTCACTCTCACACATGCCCTGCTATTCCGATATAAAGCTCTAATACCTTCCCGTACTTTCTCCTCAATATCATACTCACTCAGGACCTCCCACAGTTTTTTCCTGTCTACCCTATCGTAAGCTTTTTCCAGATCCATAAAGCACATGTACACATCCTTCTTTTTATCTCTACTTTTCTCTTCAATCATTCTTAATGTAAAAACCTGATCCATACAACCCCTTCCTTCTCTGAAACCCCTTGTTCCTCTCCTATTAACCCATCCATCCCTACCCTATTCAGTAAAATTCTTCCATACACTTTCCCCACAAAGCTAAGTAAACTTATCCCCTATAACTCCACACTCAAACTTATCACCCTTACCTTTATACAAAGGAACCACACATGCATCCTGCCAATCTTGTGGTACCACACCCGTTGTCAAACATAAATTAAATAATCTTAACATCCATTCTACCACACTCACACCCCCTTCCAGCAACATCTCTCCACTTATTCCATCCAAACACGTAGATTTACCTCTTTTCACTTTCCTCAAAGCTTTACCTATTATATATATATATATATATATATATATATATATATATATATATATATATATATATATATATATATATATATATATATATATATATATATATATATATATATATATATATATATATATATATATATATATATATATATATATATATATATATATATATATATATATATATATATATATATATATATATATATATATATATTAATATATATATATATATATATATATTATATATATAATAAAAGATGTATAATTAAATATATATACCTGAATATGGCAGTGTTATTATTCTGCATAAATCGAGATTATATTGTAATAAACCTATCCAGTTGCTTTGAATAAATGATGCACACAACTATTTCAAATTGTCTCGGAAGAAGTCATTATAAAAGATATTAAAGAAGATAAGATACTTGATATATAATGTTTGTGATATATTATATAAAGATATATATATATATATATATATATAATAAATATTATATATATATATATATATATATATATATATATATATATATA
>SEYY01020562.1:2500-12500 GCA_009176605.1 Armadillidium nasatum | reverse complement strand
ATACAGTTGTCATATTTTCTTTGCACTCTTGTCATTTTATTAGTGAGTGTACTTACTTAGGGACTTTCCATAATCGGTCCATCTTTTGAATAACTAATGTTCATTTCCTATTTGCTTTCACTCTACAGCTCTCTCTCTCTCTCTCTCTCTCTCTCTCTCTCTCTCTCTCTCTCTCTCTCTCTCTCTCTCTCTCTTCGATTTGACATCTCTCCTTTTGATTTTTTATTTATCTTTCTATCACCTGTCTAAATTGTCATAAATTTATAATAACCTTCGAAAGAATCATTTCATTTATTCATCGACAACAGACAGAGTTCTACTGATGCGAATATATCCAGTAAAGAATTACATAGATCAAAATAATAATATAAGCAAAATGGGGACTTGAATGCGAAGGCTGAAAACAAATGGTCTTATGAACTTTGAGGAATACTTGTCAATAATGACAAGCTTTGAAAACTCCCCAAGAAATCTTCAGGCATAGAAGAGACTTAGAGTTAGGAGCAGAAGCTATATAGAATGCATAATAAGTAAGCAATTATGAAATCACCGGAAAAAGTTAAAGTTTTCCCCCAAAAAATCGAAACAAAGTATGTCTTCAAAGTAGCAGAGTGTAGCAAAGGGCAAGGAAAAGAGTGGCATTATGAAGATAGTTACACCGAGTGTTAGAACCGTACGTGAAGTTTAAAAACTGAAAAATATGTAGAGAGAAATGAAACCACCAAATGAATAAAACACTACAATAAAAAAAAAAAAAAAAAAAAAAAAAAAAAAAATAATAATAATAATAATAATAATAATAATAATAATAATAATAATAATTATTATTATAAATAATAATAATAATAATAATAATAATAATAATAATAATAATAATAAATAAAAAATATAATAATAATAATTAATAATAATAATAATAATAATAATAATAAAATAATAATAATAATAATAATAATAATAATAATTATAATAATAATATATAATATATAATAATAAAATAATAATAATAATAATAATAATAATATATATATAATAATAATAATAATATATATATATATATATATATATATATATATATATATATATATATATATATATATATATATATATATATATATATATATATATATATATAATATATTATAATATAATATAATATATATATATATATAAAATATTATATTTAAGAATATTTAAGAATCAGCCAAAATTTTGATTATCACTTGTAAAACCATTTATTGTATCCACACAATTATTAAGCCATGAAATGTCAAATAAATGATACAAGGATTATTCCATAATAAGTTCAAATAATAATAATAATAATAATAATAATAATAATAATAATAATAATAATAATAAAATAATATGATAATGATGATGATGATGATGAATGATGATGATGATAATGATGATAATAATAATAATAATAATAATAATAATAATATAAAATAAAATAAAAATAAATAAATAAATAAAAATGATAAGTTGCATTGTAATCATTTCATCTCTTAAATATAGACGATGCCAACAGAATCGTTTTGAGGAACTGCCCTTCAGGAGATTACATCAACGCCTCCAGGGTTGTGAGTATATTTCGATATATGTTTTGTTTAATGGTTCAAAATATCATTATAATGAAATTTACAAAAAAAAAAAAAAAAAAAAAAAAAAAAAAAAAAAAAAAAAAATCTGTGATGGTCAAATTTATAATTTAGATTTTAGTGTTCCTTGTTTTCAGAAATTATTTTTTTACGAATCCGCAGGATGGTACCTTTCCACAGTGCCACAGTGCCACAGTGCCACAGGTTGTTGGAATATATAGAAATATTCAGAAAATTTCAAAACCAAGATTTCCGAATCAAAACTTGTTGGACTAAAACCACCAAATTTTGCACACATGAACAAAGAAACCAAAAATCTCATTCTAAGAGAATCCCTGTACTTGCTATAAACAAATTTTACTCAAACACACTAAATTCTGTACACATTTATCATAACAATTTCTAAAACGAAATAAAATACCGTCCAATTTCCGAACCCTCTGTTACAGGAATATTTCATCACCATTCCTCCCCCATCACACTAAATAGGCACATTCACACAATCTTTACACAGGACTGCCTTGACAACCTTCAAGTAAACTACTTTGATTAACACACACACTTCCCCATATATCGAACACTTCAAACCACCAACCAAATTCAAATCAAACTTCCTCAACTGAGATAAGGTTACTGCCCACACCTACAATCATATAAGTATAGATTTAACATAAACTACACCAAATCTGATACATGTTTCAATTGTTTCTTCGAACGCGACACAACACAATATTTCCTTCTGGAAAGGACCCGTCCCCAAGACATACGCAATTTCAAATTAGATCTTCAAGAGTCCTCTGGCTCCGAACAGCAAATGTAGCCGTCTTCCTGAAATGAAAACTCTCCTCCAACTAAAGATGAAGCATGGAGAGGAAAAGAAAATAGTATATATATATATATATATATATATATATATATATATATATATATATATATATATATATATATATATATATATATATATATATATATATATATATATATATATATATATATAGGCAGATATGTTCATTGCTACCCAAGACCCACTTCCTGATCAAGATGAAGCTTTTTGGTTGATGGTTTGGCAAAACGAAGTCTCGATAATCATTCGTCTTTCATCGGATTCCGTCGAGTTTCCAGTAGCTCAATATATCCCAGATGTCACTAATGAAACGTGGGTTTTTGGAACGGAAGAGATTAAAGTAACAGCTCTTGCTTTCCATCATTTGGGCTACACAAAAGTGGCAAATTTACAAGTTGAAAAAGTGAGTATATATATATATATATATATATATATATATATATATATATATATTATATATATATATATATATATATATATATATATATATAATATATATATATATATATATATATAGGATATTAGGATACATTTTTTGAGACATAAATAAACTTAACTTTCTGAGAAATGTGAACAAAATGGAAACATTGAATTTAGGTTTAGAGATAGATAGATAAAGCCAAGAATTGAGTTATGTGAAATAAAGAATATAGTAATAAATGTAAAAATGTCAGTGAATGAAATGAAAACATTGCAAAAATTATTTGTAATTAATATTATTGAATCAAAGTATAGATATAAGTAATGAAATCGAATAACAGTTTTGCCTGCCATAAATTATGATGTAGGTTGCCATTTCTCAAATTCGAATAGTGACGTCATTCACATCACATCATAGACGGAAATTGTTTGAAACCACGTTTACATCATCGAAACCCACAAAGTACCGTTATCCAAACTTTTATAGTATTGTATTTCATTACTTTATTTATTTATTCTTTGGTTGAATGGATGTGAGGCGTGAACGTCAAACAAGGATCATGAAAGGATACAGGCAGTTGAAGTGTTTCTGGAAAGGATGGACGAAGATTTCAAGAACTGAAAAAGTTGTAAATAAGACACTTGAAAGATTGAAAACTCTTCAAGAAAAAAAAAGACATTTAGGACAAAAACATTTCAGTTTGTGTGACACAAAAGGAGAGAATAACTAAAAATCGTTTTTCACTCTGGATTTATCATGAGAATATGGCCAAATTCCAAAATTTCGTTATATTGAAATATTTTTCTCCTCAAAACATATTAGTCAGACTCAGACATCCCATCCTCACTTCTGTGTACAGACCTTAATTTGTTATTCAATACTATTCTCTCTCTTGAAATAATTTAACTTCAACTGAGGGTAAAGGAAAGTTTTTTCAAGCTTTCTTACAGGTTTATATCATTTTAAATTGAATATTTTCGAACTTCCAAAAGATTGTGATAATAGATCGTTAAAATAATACGATTTCTTTTGAAGACAAGAACTGCATTGAAAATGAGAAGACTCTTGAATAGTTAGGAAAAATAAGAGAAGGGAAAGAGGACGAATAAATTTTAGGGAAAATATATTAGGAAAACAACACTAGAAAGCGAAAGGATGAACTATTGGGAAGATCTTTAAATTTTATACCATGACAGGAACATTTGTTAGGTCGAGAAACGGAGTGTGAGTAATTTCGAAAATAGCACAAGTTGCCTATCGAGTAATATGCATGTAGACACACCATCCGAGTAATTATAGACTTGCTATTGAGATTCTTGTTGAATTATGGAAGGGTTGAAACATTCAACTACAAGCAATACTCAAAGATCCATATCTCCTTTTCTTGTCTCAAATGCGGAGTATTTATTGATTTTACACTGTGAGTATTAAAGACAAATATTTGGTGCTCTCCTCCATCTTTCCTTACAGATTACAAGTATTGAACTTTGCATATACGTTAAATTTAAAAGTTTTATACATGACTATGATTAATGAGGCTTTAGAGTGGCGATGAGAACAGTAGCAAAACAACGTTCATTATATTCTCTTTATCTATTCCTCAATTTAAATTCGACGTTATCTGGTGCTGAAGTGATTCTGTCGATGAATAAATAAGACGAAGGTTTAAAAGAAATTCTTTAAACCCTCTTCTATTCAGGATAGTAATAAGCTTTTTCAATAGCAATTCTAACTGTCATTTTTCCCACTACGGATACAAACCCACAACTCAAAATTTTTTATATTTAAACTCATTGCACTCTACCAACATAATCTTTTATTGTTACTTAGTTCTGGTCCATTTAAGTGTGTATTATTAAAGTTGATCAATTGTAATCTGTAATAGTAGAGTTTAAAGGTATTTTGCCTTGATAATAGAATTAAGCTACAACTCTTAATATTATTCATATAATGTCGCACTTTTTATGGATTCTTGCGTACGAATATGTATCCAATAAAATTATTATTATTCTTTTAGATTATTTGGTAACTATTATGATATTGTTAACTAGTAGTCAAACCATTTCACGCTAGTTGCTTTATTAATATATGTCATGTGTTCCTTAAATAGAATATCATTTTAGAGGTTTAATAAGCACATATTTTTCATTTTACACTTCCTTCTGTTATTAATATAATCAAATGAGCAAGGCGGTAAGAGGAGAAAGAATGGGCTTTGTGGCTGTCTCAATTCTCTTCCATATTTTCTATAAATTTTTCCTATTCTGAGTTCATAATTTTAATTCGATTTAAAATCTCACATCATTACATTTAAGGGTTGTAAGTCATCTACTAATATGGCTATAAAATTTCACTAACAAGAATTCTTTTTCTCATAATACAGGATAGTATTTTACGTCGCGTTGTGGTTCTTCATTTAACATCGTGGAAAGCTGGTTCAACTCCTTTAGTAAATGATGTATTACAAATGGTTTCGTCAGCACAGCTGGCAAGAGAAAAACTTAGAGGAATGGTTTTAGTTCATTGTGGGTAAGTGTAACCTAAGAGAAAAAGATACGCAGAGGTTTACCACTATTTGATCGTCAGGTGGGTACATGATAACGTATACTCCGATTTTGCTTCCTACTCGACAGCTGATTTTGGATGTATTTGTCATTGACCACGTAGCTATCTTGAATATTTTACTTTTAGGGTTTGGTTTACTATTGAAGATTTTTTTTGTAAAGTATAAAGGTTTATTTAAATTTTTTATTTGTTTCGGTCCTAAATGAAATTTTTAGAAGCTATGAAATAATTCTAAGATTGGTACTATAATATATATATATATATTATATATATATATATATAATATATATATATATATATATATATATATATATATAATATATATATATATATATATATATATATATATATATATATATATATATATATATTGAAAAGAATGGGCCATAGGTAATCATTCATAGGGTTTGTAACATGATTTCCTATTTCATTTTCCAGATAACTTTAAAAGATGCGTTTGACGAAAGAGCAACGAATTGAAATCCTACTGATGGACGGGTCAGGAAGCAATAGGAAGGTTGCAAATAAATTTAACTAAAAACATGAAACGAGCATCACACACGACACTGGCAAAGCTTATTAAAGTAATTGATCTGCAAAGTGTTGCAGATCAATAGATAATTAACCGAATATGTACATCTACTGTTGAAGATACAAAGTGTACAATACTCACAGCGATTACACAGAGTCTCCGAAAAGGTACACAACGACTACCTAACGAAAATAGTGTCAGCGGATCGAGTATCAGTCGCATTTTGAAAACAAACAGATGATATCCTTACAAACTACATATGGCCAGCGTCTGTATGAAGACCAGGTTGAACAAATGAAATTCTGTATATGGGCAATCAGCAAAGTGAATGAGAATGCCAGCATTTCATCTAAAATCTTGTTTACCGACGAAGAAAATTTTTCCGTCAGTGGAGAGGTTAATCGGCAAAATATACAATATTGGAGTAATGCAAACCATCACTGTACAAGTTTATCAAAGATGAAAGGGGCTGGTAAATTGATGATGTGCGCTGGGATATCGAGTGACAGAATTTTTGAACCTTTTACAATCACATATAATTTTAATGCAAAAGGTCTCTTCACATGTTGAAAGAAACGATTTTCCCATACCTGAAGAACGAACGAGGACGGCGACATCACAGTTTACTTCCTTCAAGAAGGGGCTCCATCTCCTTATAGCTTTCACGTATGGAAATGGAAGGATCAGCAATTTTTGGATTATTGGATCTGTCGACGTTATCGTGTACAAGTGCCTCCTAGATCTGCAGATCCCCAGATCTTAACCTGATTTATTTTTTTTCGAGGCACGTGAGGGCCCTTGTGTATTAGGGAAAGATGCGAGATATTAATCATCTTGAGAAACGTATTTGAAACGCCTTTACAAGCATAACTAGCTGTGCTAGTGTGTGCTCATCGTCAGTAACGAACAGGTGTTACGTTTTGTTTGAAAACAATGACAACCGTACGGAGCATGTATATGAATAAAATAATTTGTCATAAATCACTTTGTTTTTCTCCTAAGTATGGTTATTATTGGCCCACCCTGTACACACACACAAATATATATATATATATATATATATATATATATATATATATATATATATATATATATATATATATATATATATATATATATATATATATATTATTAAAAACACTAATATATCGGTTTTATTTTTATGTAAAAACATTAGTACCATTAATATAATGGTAAGCAAGACCCTAATTAAGTCCAGTTTGATAAGACAGACGAGAAGACTTTTTCTTTTGTCTGATGAGGGTCCTGCATTCCCGGACTGAAACGTTGTCCTTACTATTTTAATTTTAATGTAATATATATATATATATATATATATATATATATATATATATATATATATATATATATATATATATATATATATATATATATATATATATATATATATTATATATAATATATATAATATATTAGGTTATGACATTTTTATGACCCCATGTTCCTGTAACATAAATCGATGAACTTTGACTAAAGAGTAATGAAAAAGGTATTAATTTGATTTAGTGCTTGAAAAATGTCATCCCCAAACTGAAATATCGATTTCATTATATATCGATTTCCCTAAATATCGATTTCACTCTATACTCGTATAGGGAACAAATCAACATTTCAGAAGCGTTATTTTCAAACTCGAGTGATGTACCTGGATAGTACATATTACCTTTTAGAGTATTTAACAGTTTATTTCTACAGCATAGCATACATAATTTCTATTTGAATATTTCTAGTGTTTTTGTAGCATACACACATAACGGGAATTTCGCTTCTGGGTTAACTTTTTTTTTTTTTAAAAAGTAAACGTAATTAAACACTTTTACTTTTTTTTATTTTTAATTTTTTTAAATGTTCATCTATTTCTGGTAGAGGAACTCACATTTTATACAAAAATATATATATATATATATATATATATATATATATATATATATATATATATATATATATATATATATATATATATATATATATATATATATATATATCCTCCGATGAGCAAAGGTCGAGGCACCAAATTCCACCGAAGATCGAAAAAAACCCTATCCTGGTCGATGGAGGCCGACATGCCCAGATACACGGCGTTCGAAAGTATGCAAGTCAAAGGAAGTTGGGAAAACAGATAAAGGGAGTGTATTCCAGACTTTACCAGTAGAGTATATGTAAGATTGAGCATAGCTGTTAAGTCTGGGGTCGGAGAGTTGGACAGAGAAAGGATGAGACTGTGTAGAAAGACGTGTTTCACGAGCTCTTTTCATTGGAGGAGTTATGCGATGAGAGAGTTCAGAAAAGCAGTGTTCCGTTGTAATAGCGATAGTAAAGAGAGAGTAACGCAACAATTCGACGGGCAGAAAGAGATTGGAGAGAGTTAGTAAGAACAGGAGAGTTGATGAGACGAAAAGCCCTAGACTCCACCTTCTCAAGGAGAGCTGTATGTGTGGAACCACCCCAGATGTGCATATACTCCATACAGGGACGAAACAACACCCCTATAGAGAGCAAGCAACTGGGGCGCGTGAAGTAATTCTGAAGGCGCCTCAGAACACCCAACCTCTTAGAAGCTTGTTTAGAAAGAGAAGTAATGTGATCTTTCCAAGAAAGATCACGAGAAAAAGAAACACCGAGAATATTAAGAACAGATGAAGGTTTGAGTTGTGTGTTTTCGAAGAAGATATCATAGTTGTGTGGAAGATTGTGTTGAGTGGAGAGATGGAGTAACTGAGTTTTTGAGGCATTGAAAACAACCATGTTTTCTCTGCCCCAATTTGAAATACGTGAAAGATCAGAGGTTAGTTGCTCCAAGGCTACCCTTCTCGAGTCTTTTAACTGCTGTTTGGGGGGACGTTTTTCAAACTGAAAGGAGTAATGAAGGGTGGAGTCATCAGCATAGGAGTGGATAGGAGATGAGGTAATAGAGAGAAGGTCATTAATGAAAAGTAGAAAAAGTGTTGGGGATAGAACAGAACCTGAGGAACACCACTATTAATAGATTTAAAGGATGAGAACGGTGGCCGTCTACAACAGCTGCTATAGAACGACCGGAAAGGAAATTAGAGAGAAGATCACAGAGAGAAGGATAGATTCCGAAAGAGGGAAGTTTAAAATCAAAGTTTTGTGCCAGACTCTATCGAAGGCTTTCGATATGTCGAGCACCACAGCAAAAGATTCACCAAAATGCCGAAGAGCGGAGGACCAAGAGTCAGAGAGAAGGGAAAGAAGATCACCAGTAGAGCGTTTCTTACGAAAGCCATACTGGCGATCAGAGATAAGATTAGAAGAATTGAGATGTTTCCAAATCTTCCTGTTAAGGATAGATTCGAAAACTTTAGAGAGAACGGAGGTCAAAGAAATGGACGGTAGTTTGAGGGTTGAGAGGGGTCTCCCTTCTTCGGCACAGGCTGAATGAGCGTACGTTTCCAGCAAGAAGGGAAGGTTGAAGTAGAGAGACAAAGACGAAATAGTTTACCAAGGCAGGGTGCAAGCTCGGAAGCACAAGTTTTGAGAACCACAGGAGGAATACCATCAGGACCGTACGCCTTCTTAGTATTAAGCTTAGAGAGAGCAGAAATTACGTCTTTAGAAGAAATTTATAATTTTAGGCATAAAGGATTTAGAGGGTGTTGAAGGAAGAAGGAATAGCTCCGGTATCGTCTGAAATTGAATTAGAGGCAAAAGTTTGAGCGAAGAATTCAGCTGTGGAAGAATGTAAAACAGCAGCTGTACCTTCTGAAGATACTAAAGGAGGAAAAGAAGAAGAAGCAAAGTTAGAGTTGACATTTTTTTACAAAATACCAAAATGAGCTTGAGGAAGGGGAGCCAGAAAGATTATTGTATTTTCTACGGAGAAAAGAGTTTTTGGTGTTTCGAAAGATAGATTTTCCACGTTTCCTGGATGAAATATAAGTTGCGTGAGTTTCTGGAGTTTGAAGACGACGGTAATCCCTGAAGGCAGCATCCCTGCGGGGGATAGCGCGAGAACAAGCAGAGTTAAAATAAGGTTTGTCAGATTTAGTAGA
>SEYY01020561.1:35000-36516 GCA_009176605.1 Armadillidium nasatum | reverse complement strand
ATATATATTTTATAAAAAGTTTACATCTCACGGGCATTGCCCTATTCGAGGAGAGGAACTTCTAGGTAGCATATACCTAGGATCCCGAAGTGGGATCGAACCGGCGCCCTCAAGCACGTGAGTCAGTCACTTTACCGTTTGAGCCACGGTAAAGTGATATATATATATATATATATATATATATATATATATATATATATATATATATATATATATATATATATATATATATATATATATATATATATATATATATATATATATATATATATATATATATATATATATATATATATATATATATATATATATATATATATATATATATATATATATATATATATATATATATATATAAGGAGAAGTCAAATATTATCTGTACTTCCGTCACAAATTTCATCATATTTTCCGTACTTCGTTGAGGGCTTGCACTTTGAAAAGTGGTACCTTTGAGATAATCTGACTCAAATCAGCCTCTGATCGTTTTAATGTTTTCGTTGGTATTTCATCGTAAACAAAATAGCTCCGTTAGCAGTGTGCAACAATAAAGAACTGAAATCAGTGTTCCTATTTCTTTTATCTATGGGTGAGTTAAGGGATGAATTTCATTTCAGAGAGTCAATGAAATTCGAGGCAGTGTTTTATTTCGTTGGAGTGTGTGTGGGAAGATCGATAAATTCAAAAATGGGCGGATAAACGTCAAACACGAAGAGAAGCAGTACCCCCATCAACCTCAACCATTGACATAAAGATTGAACAAACTCGGCAAATGTTCCTAGCCAACAGACCAATAAATACAGATGAGGTATCGTGTTCTATGCGAATAAGTTACGATTCTGCAAACGAATAGCTTGAATTTTATAAAGTCTGTGAGAGATCGGTCCCAGAGGAGCTTACTCAAGAGCTCAAACGTAATCATGTAGAGGTCTATCAATGCCTACACTTCAGCTACAACGACGAAGGCGAAGCCTTTTGGGAGAGAATATTCACAGAAGATGAGACCTGGGTTCATCGCTTTGAGCCATAATCCAAAAGGCAGAATATGGAGTGGAAGCACCTTGGATCACCAAAGGAAGAAAAAATTCAAGAATCAATCTTTCCCCGGGGAAGGTGACGGGAACAGTTTTTTATGATTCAAATAAGGCATTACTGGAAAAGAGTCAACAGTCAACTGTCAACGGTGTAAGCTACAGCGAAATGTTGACCAACGAAATGAAAGCAGCAATTCATTCCAAACACCGAGGCCTACTGTCGAAACGAGTGTTATTGTTGCATGACTGTGTACGTTCACATACGGCCACAAACGCCATTGAAACCTTAAAAAAACTAGGTTTTGAGGTGATGGAACACTCTTCATAAAGTCTAGGTCTCACTTCTTGTGATTATTATGTCTTTGAATCATTTCCTTTATTAAAGATGTTTTATGTGGCCAGTAGTTTTGCAAAGGTCCACAGATGGCTGCGCAACAAAAAAAAAATAAATAATAAGAATTAAAAAATAAAAAAAAAAAAAATCT
>SEYY01020561.1:25000-27500 GCA_009176605.1 Armadillidium nasatum | reverse complement strand
TTACTATTATTACTATTTTACTCTTATTATAACAGTATTATTATTATTATTATTATTATTATTTATTATTATTATTATTATTATTATTATTATTATTATCATTTATTATTATTATTATTATTATTATTATTATTATTATTATTATTATTATTATTATTATTATTATTATTATTATTATTATTATTATTATTATTATTATTATTATTTTTGTGGAGCTTAATATATTTCTGGTTGAAATACCAGTGAAATGAATTACAGTGAATGGTTTAACCCTATAAATACTATTACAGTTTTTCATCAAAAGAATAAATAGTTCAATTTTCTTCTTTACATGAAAGGCCTCAAGCAGAATGTAATGCTTTAAATTTCATTTAAAAGTAGGTAGTAACATTTAAAATTGGTATATCCTTCGGGCTTGTAGGCATATATATATATATATATATATATATATATATATATATATATATATATATATATATATATATATATATATATATATATATATATATATATATATATATATATATATATATATATATATATATATATATATATATATATATATATATATATATATATATATATATATTTTCTACAAATCTTCAACTATGCATGATTATGTTTATTTTATAGATAGAATTTCAAAATTATATAACTTATTTATATTGGAGTAAATTATTGAAAGACAGTGTAATGTTCATTTAATTAAAATTGACAAACGAGACACCTAGATTTTGAATGAAATCAAAGTGTGTTTCCATGTATTTAAGTTCTTGGTCACATTCGTCTTAATTTAGTAGCTATATCCAGTTGGGACATAGCTAAAACTTTTTCATCAACTTAAACCATAAAGATACTCTTGTTATGGGGTTGATTAAAATTTGTTTTCTTGCTATATTAATTTTGGAACTGTAATAAAATACAATTTGGACGTCCCAATAGACTGACTGAGTAAATATAGTCTTTTCTATGTAAAAGCACATACTTCAGCCAAAATGGACACGATGAGAGACGAATATTCCTAAGTGTTGAAGCTTTTGAATGAAAATGCTGTGATATAAAAAATTTTAATTAATGTACTGTTTTATTAAGGATTTATGATTAACTCTATAGAATTTCTTTTTTATTCGTGCAAGTAGTAGTATTTTTTTTTTATTTTTAAATATTTTTATCGCTATAGGTAGCGCTATCGCTAATACTTCTGAAAAATAATATCATTATCACTATTCAGCCGATACTTTCTCAACGAGTTTATGCTATAGATTTCGCTGGTACTTATAAAGTATAACTTAGGCCTTTTGCTGAAACTGTAAATTAATATTGCAATATATCAAAGGATCTAAAAGAGCTGCAATAGATAGGAGGGTAGTTAAATACCCTCCTATCTATTGCAGTACAGTTAAGCAGTAATGGATTCACCCTCTCTCAGTGGTACTCCACCATGTTTATTTAATGAAAATTTGTTGTTTATAACGTGCTACTCTCCAATCGTTTTATGAAAGCAGTTAACTTATTCTCCGTGCCAAATCTTCTTTTATGCCTTACTTACCCCAATTACTTGGCTTGAATTAAATGTCATTAGTCATTACGTAAGATTTCAATCTTTATTGAGAGATTGTCCTAAACTTCTTGAAGAAACATCAAGTTAACAATATTATGAATGTTCTTCGCTGTTGAAGCAGCAACATTTACAAACATTGTATTTCCTTTCACATTTAGCAGCCAAACATTGAGTTTACAAATTAAGCAATTTCATTTCCATCAAATCTCTAATTAGGGAGATGATGTATTAAGAGTGAAAATCTTTGACAGATAAACATCTTTCGCTTGACCTTCGAGTTTAAAAATTTGAACTTTTCGGAATTTATTGCAAAAAACAATTAGTTTTATTTGATGTCATAGTTTTATTATTAAAATAAATTAATAAAATAAAAAAGCAATGAATTCACAACACACACACACACACACACACACACACACACACACACACATATATATATATATATATATATATATATATATATATATATATATATATATATATATATATATATATATATATATATATATATATATATATATATATATATATATATATATATATAGGGTGTTACAGGACCTCACATACAAACTTGTAGGACTGATTGGTCATGCAGAGATGTACATTTTTTCTTAAGGTACATATACCCCCAACCCGTCGTCTCGGAGTTCGGCGCATCGGGCAAGGGACGCCCCACGCTACGCAACAGAGTCAAGGTTTGTTGTTATTCTGCTTCGTGAGCGTACATACACCCTTATCGCTACGTCCGCTTGGTGTTGGTCGGATATCAGTAAATATTTATTTGTAAACATTTATTTGAACTGACAGACATGATAATGTGTTACGGTGAGGCTAGTGGAAATGGACGAGAGGCTCGTCGCATCTACGAGCAACGTTATCCTAACAAGAGACATCCACACCACAGTACCTTTGTTGCAATTCATCGCCGCCTATGAGAAA
>SEYY01020561.1:15000-17500 GCA_009176605.1 Armadillidium nasatum | reverse complement strand
GTCTACGTTGATGGGGTTGGTGCCACCATGACCTCTATGCCGACTTGTCCTGGTGATTCGTCTTCCTTTTTCATTAACTTCTGCAACATTCGTGGTCTCTTTTCTAATTTCCCATTTGTAGAACACCACCTCTCATCTTCTAGACCTCATCTCATATTCCCCACCGAAACTCAGGTGTTTGCATGCGCTGACAGCAAACCCTACTCTGTTTCCTCCTACTGTCTCTATCCTCAATTTTCAGCCAAAGGCGGATGTTGCGCATATGTGCGCAACGATGTTGTCTGTTCTAGTGTCTCTAATTTGGAGTCTTCTGTATTCTCTACTTTATGACTTAAAGTTTTTTTTTGCAACTCTGCAACTAAATTCATCTGTTGTCTACTTATCTCCTAACTCTAAAGACTATCCAAAATTCTTCGACTATCTTAACTCCAAAATAGAATGCATTCTTTCTTCTCCTTTCTCTGAAATCATCATTTTAGGTAATTTCAATGTTCACCACCGCCAATGACTTTCATCTAGTTCTCATGATCCAGCTGGTGAACTCGACTGCCAATTTTCTATCCAGAACAACCTTCAGCAGTTGATGCATCTCCTTACCCGTATCCTCCACCACTTTGGTGATGAACAAAAGATACTTCATCTTTTCCTTACTTGTTATCCTTCTCCTTACACTGTCAAACTTTTTCCTCCTCTGAGTTCATTCGATCACCAATCTCCGGATTTTGTCCTGTCTCTTCAAGTCTTCCGTAAAAACGGCCCCCCTACTTCAGAGAGGAGATGTTTCTGGCATTTCGGTGCCACTAACTGGTCTGACTTGCGGTTGTACTTTTCTGATTTTCCATGGAATGATTACTTTTCCGTTGGAGGGGTTCCTCTGAGAGTGCAGAGTGCATAACCTAGGTGATTTTCCCTGGCATGGAGGCTTACATTCCATATTCTTTTCTTACTTTTAAACCTAACAAACGTTGGTTTAACTCTGTTTGTTCTGCTTCAGGGAATACCGTCGTCTTCAAACTCCTGAATATCATTCAATTTATATTTCATCTCAGAACCATGAAAAATCTATTCTCTGCAACACTAAACACTCTTTTCTCCATTTAAAATTCAAAAATCTTTCTGGTTCCTCTTCCTCACGCCCTTTTTGGCATTTTGCAAAAAATATCAACTCTAACTTTGCTTCTTCCTCTTTCCCTCTTTTAGTATCTTCTGACGGTACAACTGCCGTTTTGCCTTTCTCTAAAGCTGAACTCTTCGCTCAAACTTTTGCCTCTAATTCAACCTTAAACTGTTTCGGAGCTGTTCCTATTCCTTCATCCCCCTCAAACTCATTTATGCCTAAAATTGTAATTTCTTCTATAGACGTCATTTTTGCTCTCTCTGTTTCTCAAAACTTATGCTTCTGAGATTGCACCCTGCCTTGGTAAACTATTTCGTCTATGTCTTTCTACTTCAACCTTCCTATCTTTCTGAAAACGTGGGCTTTTTCAGCCTGTGCTCTCAACCCTCTATCTACCGTCCAATTTCTTTAACTTTCGTTCTTTCTAAAGTTTTCGAATTTATCCTTAACAGAAAGATTTGGAAACATCTCAATTCTTCTAATCTTATCTCTGATCGCCAATATGGCTTTCGTAAGAAACGCTCTACTGGTGATCTTCTTTTCCTTCCCTCTGACTCTTGGTCTTCCGCTCTTGGGCATTTCGGCGAATCTTTTGCTGTCGCGCTCTACATATCGAACGCTTTATATAGAGTCTGTCGCAAAGCTTTGATTGCTAACTTCCCTCTTTCAGAATTTATCCTTCTCTCTGATTTCCTTTCTTGTCGTTCTATAGCAGCTGTTGTAGACGGATATCGTTCTTCATTAAATCTATTAATAGTGGTGTTCCTCAAGGATCTGTCCTATCCCCAACACTTTTTCTGCTTTTCATTAATGACTTTCTCTCTATTGCTTCATCTCCTATCCACTCCTATGCTGATGACTTCACTCTTCGTTACTCTTTTCAATTTGAAAGGCGCCCCTCCGAACAACAGTTAGTAGGGAGAAATTTGGAAAGTTCTTTGTATGCTGTGTATCTTAAAGTGCTTAATTGTTATGTATAAAATGAATAACATTTAGTGTGAACTTTTCATTTCTATAAAAAATATAATTAAAATTCTAGTTTTAAAACACTTGATTCAATTTTAATTCGCTCGATATATATAATATTATTTTCCATGCTAATAAAAAAAATTTAAATTTTAAAAAATGGGGAAGAAAATAAGACACATTGAAATGTTATTTATTTAATGTTATTTTATGTTACATAATAAGATGGAGACCTAGTTTTAAAAATAACTATAAATGTTTCATAATGCATAAAAAATGCTTTCAGATACAATAACACTGGTAAGGCATTATTATTTCATAACTGTATTTTTTATTTTATTTTTTATTTTTTTATTTATTTTTTTTAAAAAAATTAGAATAGAAGCATTTATCTCTCAATCTATTTCTTACTTATTA
>SEYY01020560.1:10000-12500 GCA_009176605.1 Armadillidium nasatum | reverse complement strand
GTTTCTTATCCTAAGTTATCTAATAAAAGTCTGTTTCTTAATCACTAGTAATTACTCAACTCAGATCCCAGTTATTTATTAAGAGTTTTTCGTAGTTTTAAAAAGACGTTAAGAATCACAGTGGTATCAGAATATCTATTTTCTATATCTGTATTATTTTTAAATTTCACTATTTCTGCTTATACGAGATAATCTATCAAAAATAATTTTAATATTTAAATATTATAAAGTAAAATTAATATATTTAAATTTGTAAATAATTATTTAATATCGCATAAGCCTAAAAACTTACTTTTAGCTTAATTAGAAATTTTTAATATTGCTTCATTGAGAAAGCTAACCTTCAATTCCGATTAATTAATTAATATTATCTCCTAACAAACATAATTTAAAGGTTATTTGCTATTCCATAATTCAAATTTTCATTCAAATATTAAAAATCTTTTTAATTTAATAAATAATGAAATATTTTTCCTTTTCAAACTCTCAATCAAGAAATTGAGAACAAAGTAAATACATTTACTGTATCGTTAATAGTTCAGTTATAAATATATCTTCTTGTTTAATAGCGTGACATTGAAACATTAAATTTACAAGGAAGAATTTCAATCCCTCAATTGAAAATGATAAAGGTCTTAAATACTGGAAAAAAAATTCAAGATTATCTTCTAATAATAAATAAATGAACCAAACTAATATAAAATACTAATGTTTGAAGACTAAATCAGTGGCTATTAATCCCTATGAATGTGTTCATTTTGGAGGAATGAAATTCATTCTTAGTTAGTAATAGCCATTATCTAATGCTCTTCAGTGATTAATTCTTAATATCGTGATTTATTGCTTAAATGAATTAGAAATTCATCTTTTTGGAACTATTAAACTTTTGACCTTATCTAAGTCTCATTAGGATTTACTTAATGAAAATTTAAAATTTATTATCAATAATATTAAGATTTTTTGTGTGTTGGATATATATATATATATATATATATATATATATATATATATATATATATATATATATATATATATATATATATATATATATATATATATATATATATATATATATATATATATATATATATATATATATATATATATATATATATATATATATATATATATATATATATATATATATATTATATCCTTCTTCTATCTCTCCAAGTCTTCAGCAGGAAAGACCCCTTCTGTTGAAAGGAAACGTTTGAGGCACTTCGGTGCAGCAAGCTGGTCGGACTTGCGGTCGTACTTCTTCGATTTCCCGTGGAATGATTAATTATTGCTTCCGTGGGAGGGATCCCTCGGAGTGTGCAGAACGCATTACAGAGGTGATTCTCTCTGGCGTACATTCTATTTTCTTTCCCTTCTACTAAACCTAACAAACCTTGGTTTAACTCTGATTGTTCTCCTGCTATCCGCAGCAGGTATGTTGCCTTCAGGGATTCTCATCGTCTCCAAACTCTAGAAACTCACGCTACTTATATTTCATCACGGGATCGTGCAAAATATATCCTTCGTAACACTAAAAATTCATTTTTCCGTAGAAAATGCAATAATTTTTCAGGTTCCTCCTCTTCACGTTCTTTCTGGCATTGTGCAAAAAATGTCAACTTTAACTTTGCTTCTTCCTCTTTCCCTCCTTTAATATCTTCCGACGGCACAACTGTTGTTTTATCTTCTTCTAAAGCTAAACTCTTCGCTCAAAATTTTGCCTCTAATTCAACCTTAAATGATTCCGGAGCTATTCCTCCTCCTTCAACCCACTCTAACTCATTTATGCCTAAAATTAGAATTTCTTCTAAAGATGTCATTTCTGCTCTCTCGGAGCTTAATATTAAGAAGGCGTATGGTCCTGATGGTATTCCTCCTGTGGTTCTTCCGAGCTTGCACCCTGACTAGGTAAACTATTTCGTCTTTGTCTCTCTACTTCAACCTTCCCTTCTTGCTGGAAACGTGCGCTCATTCAGCCTGTGCCGAAGAAGGGGGACCCCTCTCAACCCTCCAACTACCGTCCTATTTCTTTGACCTCCGTTCTCTTTAAAGTTTTCGAATCTATCCTTAACAAGATAGCAGCTGTTGGAGATGGCCACCATTCTTCCTTTAAACCTATTAATAGTGGTGTTCCTCAGGGTTCTGTCATATCCTCAACACTTTTTTCTGCTTTTCATTAATGACCTTCTCTCTATTACCTCATCTCCTATCCATTCCTATGCTGATGACTCCACCCTTCATTACTCCTTCCAGTTGAAAAACGCCCCAACCCACAGCAATTGATAGACTCGAGAAGGGCAGCCTTGGAGCAATTAACCTCTGATCTTTCACAAATTTCAAACTGGGGCAGAGGAAACATGGTTGCTTTTAATGACTCAAAAACTCAGTTCCTCCATCTCTCCACTCGACACAATCTTCCACACAACTATGATATATTCTGCGAAAGCACACGACCAAACCTTCATCTGTTCTTAATATTCTTGGTGTATCCTTTTCACGT
>SEYY01020560.1:0-5000 GCA_009176605.1 Armadillidium nasatum | reverse complement strand
ATATATATATATATATATATATATATATATATATATATATATATATATATATATATATATATATATATATATATATATATATATATATATATATATATATATATATATATATATATATATATATATATATATATATATATATATATATATATATATATATATATATATATATATATATATATAATATATATATATATATATATATATATATATAAGGGTTGAAATAGACATTTGCTTCCATCGTTTACGCTATTTAATTCCTTTTGAAAGACGGAATCCTTATCTGTTATGAATTTGAATTTAACTTTTAAATTAAAATTCTTTCGAGATGACATTAAAAAGGAAGAATAAAATTTTATCTCTGAATAATAATAATAATATTAATAATAATAATAATAATAATAATAATAATAATAATAATAATAATAATAATAATAATAATAATAATAATAATAATAATAATAATGAGGAAATTAATAAAAATAATAATAAAAAAATTATAATGATAACAAAAAAATAATGGTAATAAGAATAATAATGATGGTAATAATAATAATAATAATAATAATAATAATAATAATAATAATAATAATAATAATAATAATAATAATAATAATAATATAATAATAATAATAATAATAATAATAATAATAATAATAATATATAATAATAATAATAATAATAATAATAATAATAATAATAATAATAATAATAATATAATAATAATAATAATAATAATAATAATAATAATAATAATTAATAATAATAATAATAATAATAATAATAATAATAATAATAATAATAATAATAATAATAATAATAATAATAATAATAATAATAATAATAATAATAATA
Source organism: Armadillidium nasatum (assembly GCA_009176605.1). Classification (NCBI taxonomy): domain Eukaryota; kingdom Metazoa; phylum Arthropoda; class Malacostraca; order Isopoda; family Armadillidiidae; genus Armadillidium; species Armadillidium nasatum. The sequence continues at coordinate 4,145 of SEYY01020560.1, read as the reverse complement.
ATAATAATAATAATAATAATAATTTTAAAATTTCAATTTTTAATGATTTAGATTTATTAAATGTTTTAAAAATTAATGGACAGAAAATGAAAGACATCTTAAATTTTAATTAATTTTTTTAATTAAGTTATCACCGTCACTCACGGGCAGAGCCCTATTCGAGGAGTGTGGTTCTTAGCTAAAGGGAAATTGAGTTATATGTTATTTCTGACAAAGTTGATAAGTTACACAGATTATTTGGGTTTTGGATAGGAAAACCCTTCTCCGGTACAGCCTAATCAAATATATTTTTGGCTACCGGTGGGCGTGGTTTCGAATTCTTGATAAGCGAACCTTCTCTGTAGGAGTAATTTAGAACGAATGTATCATTGTATGTGTTGGAATAGCATGGAATATTGTAAGTGTTGGCTATGTTTTTAAGCAATATGTGAATAATGATATTAATGTAATAATACACCTTGCTGTAAACTGTAATTAATTAATTAACTACAGAAAATCCCCTACAAACGACTATTTTTCATGTCCGTTCAGATAACTAGATGGAAGGTTTCGAACCTCGATTTGAATACTTTGCAGTACACACGCGAGATCGAGGGCGAATCTCGATTCCTTAAGCCAGAGAAAAATTGACATAACCCACTGAGCTACTGTGAACTTCGTTAAATAAAAATATTGATGATGTTCTGGGATTATTTTACTAAAGGTAAAATATAAAAACTTTTCTTTTTTTTTCTTTTCTTTTTGAATAAACTATTGTCATAAAACTGAAAGTAAGTTACAAAAATTAATTTTGAATAAATTTAGCATTTTTAATAATATTTTAAATTTTTGTAAAATTTCCAATATGATTTAGATTTTTAAAGTGCTGAACTTTCTAATACTTCATATCATTACCATTAGGTTGAGTTAATGTATTTTTTTAATATAAAATTTTGTAAAAAATTTGAAATTTCTATGAATATTCTAAAATGGTAATTAATTATGGGGTTAGATTTTAATTTATAACATTTTTTCAACATTTCCCAAAAATGTAAAAACATTATTAGATTGGCATAATGTACTTTTACAATATAAATATTGTAGAAATTTAGCATTTTCTGGAATTATTCAAAAGACCTTTTTAAAATACCGATTAAATTTCTAGATTCTAATATTTTTGCAAACTTTTTCAATGGAACGTAATTATTTTGAAAATGCACTTAATGTACTTAACTCTTCTTTAAAAAAAATACTATATTAAACCATTTTTACGACACAATCTTCAACTTTTCAGTTGATTCAATAATTTCAGACATATTTAGTCCTCATAAAAAACACAAAAGTGGTCATTCATGTTGTTCATCGTTTGGAAAAAGAAGAGAGTCTTCTGAGAGAGTTCCAAAAACTCAACCTGTAGAATGTTTAATGGCTTGTATAGAAATGAATTTTCAATATGAATGGAATATGTAAGATACAGTACATGCTGCCATCCCTATAATTAAATTATAGATATATATATATATAGTATATATATATATATATATATATATATATATATATATATATATATATATATATATATATATATATATATATATATATATATATATATATATATATATATATATATATATATATATATATATATATATATATATATATATATATATATATATATATATGTTATATATATATATATATATATATATATATATATATATATATATATATATATATATATATATATATATATATATATATATATATATATATATATATATATATATATATATATATATATATATATATATATATATAATATATATATATATATATATATATATATATATATATATATATATATATATATATATATATATATATATATATATATATATATATATATATATATATATATATATATATATATATATATATATATATATATATATATATATATATATATATATATATATATATATATATATATATATTATTATATATTATATATCAATCTCTAACTTTGCTTCTTCCTCTTTTCCTCCTTAATATCTTCCGACGGCACAACTGCTGTTTTTTACCTTCTTCTAAGCTGAACTCTTTGCTCAAACTTTTGCCTCTAATTCAACCTTGGACTATTCCGGAGCTATTCCTCCTCCTTCAACCCACTCTAACTCAATTATGCCTAAAATTAGAATTTCTTCTAAAGATTTCATTTCTGCTCTCTCTGAGCTTAATCCTAAGAAGGCGTACGGTCCTGATGGTATTCCTCCTGTGGTTCTCAAAACTTGTGCTTCCGAGTTTGCACCGTGCCTCGGTAAACTATTTCGCCTTTGCCTCTCTACTTCAACCTTCCCTTCTTGCTGGAAACGTGCGCTCATTCAGCCTGTGCCGAAGAAGGGGGACCCCTCTCAACCCTCCAACTACCGTCCTATTTCTTTGACCTCCATTCTCTCTAAAGTTTTCAAATCTATCCTTAACAGGAAGATTTGGAAACATCTCAATTCTTCTAATCTTATCTCAGATCGCCAGTTTGGCTTTCGTAAGAAACGCTCTACGGGTGATCTTCTTTCCCTTCTCTCTGACTCTTGGTCCTCAGCTCTTCGGCATTTCGGTGAATCTTTTGTTGTCGCGCTGGACATATCGAAAGCCTTCGATAGAGTCTGGCACAAAGCTTTGATTTCTAAACTTCCCTCTTTCGGTATCTATCCTTCTCTCTGTGATCTTCTCTCTAATTTCCTTTCCGGTCGTTCTATATCAGCTGTTGTAGACGGCCACCGTTCTTCCTTTAAATCTATTAATAGTGGTGTTCCTCAGGTTTCTGTCCTATCCCCAACACTTTTCTACTTTCTTTAATGACCTTCTCTCTATTACCTGCATCTCCTATCCACTCCTATGCTGATGACTCCACCCTGCATTATTCCTTCCAGTTTGAAAAACGTCCCACCCAACAGCAGTTGATAGACTCGAGAAGGGTAGCCTTCTAGCAACTAACCTCTGATCTTTCACTTATTTCAAATTGGGCAGAGAAAACATGGTTGTTTTCAATGAATCAAAAACTCAATTCCTTCATCTCTCCACTCGACCCAATCTTTCACACAACTATGATATCTTCTTCGAAAACACACAACTCAAGCCTTCATCTGTTCTTAATATTTTTGGTGTTTCTTTTTCTCGTGATCTTTCTTGGAAAGATCACATTACTTCTCTTTCTAAACAAGCTTCAAAAGGTTGGGTGTTCTGAGGCCCCTTCAGAGAATTACTTCATGCCACCCCAGTTGTTTGCTCTGTATAGGGGTGTTGTTCGCCCCTGTATGGAGTATGCTTCACACATCTGGGGTGGTTCCACACACACGGGTCTCCTAGAGAAGGTGGAGTCTAGGGCATTTCCTCTCATCAACTCTCCTGCTCTTACTAACTCTCTCCAATCTCTCTGCCGTCGAATTGTTGCGTCACTCTTTCTATCTATTACAACGGACATTTCTAAAACTGCACCTTCTGACCTATCTTCATCGCATACCTCCTCCATTGAGAAGAACTCCCATGACACGCCTTTCTACACAGTCTCATCCTTTCTCTGTCCAACTCTCCGACCCCAAACTTAACCGCTTTGCTCAATCTTACATATACTCTACTGGTAAAGTCTGGAACACTTCCCTTCATCTGTTTTCCCAACTTCCTTTGACTTACATACTTTCAAACGTCGTGTATCTGGACACGTCGGCCTCCATCGACCATGATATAGATCTTTCCCAACTCAGTGGAATTTGGTAGGCCTCTGGCCTTTGCCACCGGAGGATAAAAATAAATATATATATATATATATATATATAATATATATATATAAATATATATATATATATATATATATATATATATTATATGTAATATATATATAATCTAATTATTAATGATGACGTCAAATTCTCTCTTAGTTTCATATTTTCTTTAATGTGTCCATCATTCTGTCAAAAATTAAATTGTGTCCTCAAAATTTAATTTCCAACTCGGACTTTTAAGCTGAGTTTCTCAAACGTCTGTTTGTCTAATTGTTATTAAGAATAAAATTTTTTTTCTTCTTCTTCTTCTTCTTCTTCTTCTTCTTCTTATTATTATTATTATTATATTATTATTATATTATTATATTATTATTATTATTATTATTA
>SEYY01020559.1:47500-55000 GCA_009176605.1 Armadillidium nasatum | reverse complement strand
ATACCAACTCTCCTGAATGGTACGAGAGAAGGCGCCATCAAACTATAGATTTTGAGAAAAGAAAGATATTGTTGAAGAGAGAATGAACTTGCTCATCCCATCAGCGATCACGGTTCCCATTTTTTCGGAGGTTACCGAAGCACCCTCAGTGTTAAAGCAGAATTTATTCCAAGAATATTTGGCGAAGAAGCGATGCAATGCCCCAATAAGCCCGATCAAAGTGCCAAAAAGTACATTTATTGAAGCTGTTGGAGAGAAAGTGTTATACTTTAAGAGCTACAAGTTTGTGGTCAGAGTTACCGATAGGTGGGAAAATGATGTAATTATAACGAGAAGGAATAGTGGGGAGGCACAAGTCAAGAGTGTTTAAGAATTGGTTAGAATGATTTGGGATGTTTGTAGGTTCCTTAATCAATTGCTCCAGATCGTTAAGAATGCTGAATGATTGTCTCCTCCCCACCTGTATCAGTTTGAAGCAAAGGCCAGAGGCTTACTAAATTTAACTAGTCAAGTTAAAGGGCAACATGTCTCGATACATGGCGTTTGAAGGTGCCCAAGTCAAAGGAAGTTGGGAAAATTGATAAAGGGAGTGTGTTCCAAACATTACCAGTAGAGTACATATAATATTGAGCATAACGGTTAAGTCTGGGGTCAGAAAGTTGAATGGAAAAAAGATGAGACTGTATGGAAAGGCCTGTCACACGAGCCCTTCTTAGTGGAGGAGCTATGCTACGAAGAGAGAGTTTAGAAGAGCAGTGTCCTTTGTAATGGCGACAGCCTAAAGAGACTAACAGAGAATAATTGAGTTTTTGAGGCATTCAAAACGACCATGTTTTCTCTGCCCCAATTTGAATTTCGAGAAAGATCAGAGGTTAGTTGCTCCAAGGCCACTCTCCTAATATTCATTATCTGTTGTTGAAAGGGGTGTCCAAATTGTAATGAAGGGTGGAGTCTTCCTCATTGGAGGGGGTAAGAGATGAAGTAATATAGAGAAGGTCAGAATGAAAAGTAGAATAAGGATATGAAAAATCCCTGATGAACACTACAATTAATATCTTTAAAATAAAAACGAAGGTCGTCTACATCAGATGTCATAGAACCACCGGAAAGGAAATCAGAGAGAAGGATATATTTCGAAGGAGTGATGCATAACAGTCAACATTGTGCCAGACTTTATCGAAGATTTTCGATATGACTAGCACGAGAGCATAAGATTTACCGAAATCCCGAAATTGTGAATGGAAACAAGATCATCAGTAGAGCACTTTTTACGAAAGCCATACTTGCTATCTGAGATAAAAAAAGTTGAGATGTTTCTAAATCTTCCTGTTAAGGATATAATCGGAAACTTTAGAAAGAACTGGAGTTATAGTTATAGGACAATAGTTAAAGAGCTAAGAAAGAGATCCCTCTTCTTCTGCAAAGGATGAATGTACGCACGTTTCTAGAAAAAAAGGGAAGGTCGAAATAGAAAGACAAAGACGAATTAGTTTACCAAGGCAGGGTGCAAGCTTAGAAAGCACAAGCTTTGAAAACAGCAGGAGGGATACCATCAGGACTGTATGCTTTCTTATTGTTAAGCTCAGAAAGGGTAATAATGACACCTTTAGAAGAAATTACAATATTAGGCATAAATGAGTTATATAGAATGGACTAAAGGAGGAGGAATAGCTTCGGAATAGTCTAAGGTGCAATTAGATGCAAAATTGGAGAGCAGCTGAAGCAGAGCAAGACGGCAGTTGTGCCGTCAAAAGATACTAGGGGAGGGAAAGAAGAAGGGATATTTTATGCAAAATGTTAGAAAAGGCATGAGGAAGAGGAGTCATTAAGGTTATCGCATTTTCGATGGAGAAATGAGTGCATTCTGTTACAGAGACTAGATTTTTCTTGATTCCGAAATGAAATATTAATTGTATGTGTTTTTTTAGTTTGAAAACGACGGTAATACCAGAAGGCAGCATCAGCACTGCAATTAGTACGAAAGCAAGCAGAGTTAACCTAAGGTTTGCTAGGTTTAGTTGAAGGGAAAGAATGTAGAATGTACACATCCATGCTTCATTATACACTCTACACATTCCAAGGAACTCATCCAACTGAAACAATAATAATTCCATGGGAAATCAGAGAAGTATAACACCAAGTCAGAATAGTTAGTAGCATCAAATTGCAAATTGCCAAACTTTCTCCTCGCGAAGGTTGGGGTTTTCCTTGCTAAAGACTTGAAGAGACAGAAGAAAACACAGAGATAAGAAGGTGAAGAGGAAAAAGGTTAAATAGCCGTGAAAGGAGAAAGATAAATTCAAGTATAAGATCAAGTATGTTGGGTTCATCACTGAGACCGTGAGGGAGTTGCATCAATTGCTTAAGACTGTCATGTTTCGAAAAGTGTTAGGACGAATTCACCAGCTCTATCATGAGAATTAGATGAATGCCTTTGGCTGGTGGTGAACATTGATATCACCTAAAATTGTGATTTCAGAAAGATGAAGGAAAAATGTGTTTGATTTTGGAAGGTACATAGTCAAAGAATTTTAGATATTCAGTTGAATTAGATGATAAAATGATTGAACAAATAAATATGGTTGTAGAATTTTAAAAGAGCTTAAACCATAGAGAATTCAGAAGACCCAAAATTAGATACACGAGAACAAACAACATCATTACGCACATATATGCAACATCCTTCTTTGGATGAAAATTGAGGATAGAGACAGTAGGAGGTAAAAGAAAAGGGTTTGCTGTCAGATTACTCAAGCACCTTAGTTTCAATTACGAACAAGAGATGAGGCTAAGAAGACGAGTATTGGTGTTTGACAAAGTGGAAATTAAACAAGAGACCGCGAAATCCAGAAATTAAGGCAAAAAGAAGACCGTGCACCAAGGCAAGCCGGTACCAAAGTCTTGGCTTCACCATTCTCATCATCGGAGGCCGCCAACTCCCAAGTGATGATGGGATGAGGAGTGGATGAGAGACATTATTTGGATGTCACCTTTCCAAGAATTTCGGAGGCAGCTTTATGTTATGAATATTCTCCTGTTTTGAAAAGGTAATGTACGAGTAAGAGCTTGTAAATTAGTGGGGTACAAATGAAGATGGGAGAGGGTAGTAGGAGCATGAGCACACCAATACGGATCAAGAGTACACAAGAGACCCTCTGAAAAGGTGAAAGGCGAAAAGGAACTAAGCCAAAGGAATGGTCTAGCCCAACCTAACACCCCTCGGGTTATGCCCAGTAGGGAGTACTGACATCGCTTCTGACGACGTTATATCCTTCCCCTATAAACACAAGCACATATATATATATATATATATATATATATATATATATATATATATATATATATATATATATATATATATATATTATAAACGCAGCAGAATATCTGTAATATTGATTTTGAATAACATAGAGTGACACAAAAAACTATTGCGTGTATTTCTTATCTAAAACTTCTTTTTTTTATCATAATTAAGATAGAAAAATAAATGCAAATCGATTTGAAACCGTTTTGGAAGAGGATCTTCATTGCAGAGAAAAGGAAAAGGAAAAGAACAACAAAAGAATACAAGAAATTTTTTTAATAATTATATTTATTAATGTTTGAGAGAAAAAAAAAGATGGAGGGATAACGATGATAATTTTGATTTTCAGATATTTATTAAATATTATAAAATATTTAAAAAAGATTTGCGAAAATTATACAAATACTTCATTTATAATGTATAATTAGTTTGTACTTACTGTATATATATATATACCCGTATATATATATATATATATATATATATATATATATATATATATATATATATATATATATATATATATATATATATATATATATATATATATATATATATATATATATATATATATATATATATATATATATATATATATATATATATATATATATATATATATATATATATATATATATATATATATATTATATATATATATATATATATATATATATATATATATATAATATATATATATGGTATAAATACCGGCTTTTAAGTCCCTCTGTTGCAAGTTATATTGAGAAAAGAAACCTTTTAATATTTGTGGAAATGAACAGAGGCATATATATATATATATATATATATATATATATATATATATATATATATATATATATAATATATATATATATATATATATATATATATATATATATATATATATATATATATATATATATATATATATATATATATATATATATATATATATATATATATATATATATATATATATATATATATATATATATATATATATATATATATATATATATATATATATATATATATATATATATATATATATATATATATATATATATATAAATATAAAAAAAAATGTCCGCAAATCAAAAAAAATTTTAAAGCACAAATTTTGGAGCAAAAAATAAAAAAAAAATAAAAAATAGGATGTAAAGATGAATTATTTTTAAATTTTATTTGAAAGATGCAAATATGTTACAAAAAAGGAGAAAGAATTTATTATTATTTATTCAGCCATCTATGATCTCTTCCTCCTCGTAGCTCTCCTCTTGCATTCTGAAAAGGGTCATATTCCCTTTCATGAAAATAAATTTTTCAAAATTGCTGGATGCAATGGCTGCCCTCTTTGGTCTTAGAATGTCAGACCCTTGACTAAACAACCTACTGTCCACGGCCGCTGAGCTGGGTAATGGGGTATTATACTTCATAAACAAGTCCACCCAGACCTCTTGGTATTCACACGGAAAAAGGTTCCTAGTGAGAGGGGTATTGTGGTGAACATTTACTGCATCCCAGCTATCCAAGGTTTGTCACAACTTCTCCTCCAGAGATGTCTATTGGATATATGGGGCCTTCAGTTTCTTAAATATTTAGAAATGGTAGCAAGAACTCAAATCTTTTTAAGTTTCATTTGAACATTATGTCAGTGTATTATATATATATATATATATATATATTATATATATATATATATATATATATATATATATATATATATATATATATATATATATATATATATATATATATATATATATATATATATATATATATATATATATATATATATATATATATATATATATATATATATATATATATATATATATATATATATATATATATATATATATATATATATATATATATATATATATATATATATATATATATATATATATATATATATATATATATATATATATATATATATATATATATATATATATATATATATATATATATATATATATATATATATATATATATATATATATATATATATATATATATATATATATATATATATATATATATATATATATATATATATATATATATATATATATATATATATATATATATATATATATATATATATATATATATATATATATATATATATATATATATATATATATATATATAGTACAAGAGATGCTTAAAGTTTGTTCTAAATTATAAAAATAGCTCACCTTAAATGGGTCCATTTCAGATTCAGTCCCATCACCTTCAGTGCCTTGATGTGGAGGAGTAAAATTCGATGCAATATTACACTTTATTTCCTCCAATATCCTCGTCTTGACAGCTGGATTCTTCCCCTTATTTAACCTATGTAACACTCCGAGTTTGAAGTGAGGGTGCAGAGCTGTTGCCATAAGCAAATCACAATCATCAAAAATCCTGCTGAACCTCGGTTCAAATCCCTTTTCTTTTTTTCTATAATATATATATATATATATATATATATATATATATATATATATATATATATATATATATATATATATATATATATATATATATATATATATATATATATATATATATATATATATATATATCAGGTTTGCATGGTTTTAACCAGATGGTTTAAACCAATTGGGTTTTTTTGGTTTAAACCAACTGAAAAAAACCATGGTTTTTTTGGTTTAAACCAAAATTTTTTATTTTTTTGTTAATGAATTTATATACAAGCTATATAAATACGATATATATATATACTTACTTTTGTAATATATATATATATATATATATATATATATATATATATATATATATATATATATATATATATATATATATATATATATATATATATATATATATATATATATATATATATATATATATACACCGTGGCTCAAACGGTAGGGTGATTGATTCAAGTGCTTGAGGTCGCCGGTTCGATCTCACTTGGGGATCCTAGGTATATACTACCTAGAAAAGTTCCTCTCCTCGAATTGGGCAATGCCCGTGAGATGTGAAATTTATTATATATATATATATATAATATATATATATATATATATATATATATATATATATATATATATATATATATATATATATATATATATATATATATATATAATATATATATATATATATATATATATATATATATATATATACTTTTCAGAAAATTCTGAGTATAGTAATTAATATATATATTTTTTTTTTTTTTTTTACAGAACACCGCCACTCACGGGCACAGCCCTTTTCAAGGAGGGGGCACACACAAAATAAAAAAAAGCATTCAAACACAGACCTAACGCACATCCCTCAGGTGGGCACAGACGGAAGCCTTGAAGAGAGGAAGATTAAATACAGGAGGAAAAATATGTGAAGGTAGAGAGTTCCACAGAACAGAGGTGGCTGGAAGGAAGGAGGCACCACAACGGGTCAGCCTGGGGTTTCCTACATCCACACAAAATTGGTGCGAAAGCAGGGCACCCCTTGTGCAACGAGGACGACGCAACGGTGGAGGAATGCGAGAGGCCAATTCCCTCGAGCACCTTCCATTGTAGTACCTATAGAAAAGGGATATTGCGCCAACGTCACGTCGCAGAGATAGTGGGTCAAGAGAGTTAGAAAGTAGGGGACAGTTTATTAATCTTTTAGCTTTAGACTCAATCCTATCCAGAAGAGAGGAGGAGCCGGAGCCCCCCAAATGTGAGAACAGTACTCCATACAAGGGCGAATAAGATCCTTATATATTTGGAGTAACTGTTCAGAAGAAAAAAATTCACGCAACCTGAACAGAATTCCCAGCTTTTTAGAGGCCGCTTTAGCAACCATTGTGATATGAGGTTTCCAAGACAGTTTATTGTTTATGTTTAGACCAAGAATGTTAATGTTATTTAGAGGTGAGACGGGAGAGCCATCGAAAAAGATAGGAAAGTTAGGAGGTGTTTTTGAGAGGGAGATGTGAAGAAGTTGAGTTTTTAAAGAGTTGAATTTCACAAGGTTGCTATGTCCCCACCGGGAAATCCCATCCAGATCGGCAAGAATAGAATCGGAAAGTTGAAGACGAGAAGCAACTCTAGAGGCAAAAAGAGGAGCAGATTTGAAATGAGTAGAAGAATGTAGAGTTGAGTCATCAGCATAAGAGTGAACAGAGTTAGAAGTGCAGTTGAGAAGATCTTTTAATGAAAAGTAAGAATAAGGTTGGAGATAAAACAGAGCCCTGAGGAACACCACAG
>SEYY01020559.1:35000-40000 GCA_009176605.1 Armadillidium nasatum | reverse complement strand
GCCTCGCTGGTAAAAAGAATGGACCTATCAAATGGTCGCCAACAATTCCGACCCAAACATTCAATGAAAACTGGTGTTGATGGCGGCTTTCAACTATTGCATGTGGGTTCTCATCCGCCCATATGTGATTGTTGTGGAAGTTCGATATGGCGTCTCTGGAAAAATTTGCCTCATCGGTGAAGAATACTTCTGCTAAGTGGTGAGGGTTGTGTGCAATTTTCTGTTGCATCCATCGACACAAAGCTACTCTAGCAGGAAAATCAGTTGGTAAAAGTGCCTGCACACGTTGGATGTGATAAGGGTACAGAAGTTGATTTTTCAATACCCTGAAAACTGTCGAATGACTTACATGCAGTGTTGCAGCAATCTTTCTGGTACTTGTTGTAGGACTGTCCTCAAGTTCTTGGAGAACCTGTTCTTCGACATCTGGAGTTGATACTGTGCGAGGGCGCCCGTTTCCATTGGTAAGTTTTTTAAAACTTCCTGTTTCTCCAAGACGTTGATGGAGACGTGCAAACATAGTATGATGCGGTATGACACGATTAGGGTACATTTCTTCATAGAGACGCATGGCTGCTAATGAATTACCGTTCGCACGACCGTAAACAAAATGCATATCGCACATTTCACTATTTGTGTAATTCATTTTAAAAGTATGAGAACCACTTGATCACAGCACTTGACGCGACAAGGCATGTTTATGTATAAATGAAGCGAGATACGCAACTAGTAAATAACAGGTAGGTTACCCTTCACACGGTATACTATTTTTGCTTATTATTGAAGGTTGTGATGTGGCACGGGACGGACAATGGAATATATCGGGTATGTCCAACATACGTTTCCTCACCTTGTCTCTTGGAAACGGGACGTTTTCGGTTAAAGGTTTATTGACAAAAAGTATCTTACATTTCTGCAAGGAATATCATACTGGATTTTTTCGCAATATTAATGATACACCCTGTATATATATATATATATATATATATATATATATATATATATATATATATATATATATATATATATATATATATATATATATATATATATATATATATATATATATATATATATATATATATATATATATATATATATATATATATATATATATATATATATATATATATATATATATATATATATATATATATATATATATATATATATATATATATATATATATATATATATATATATATATATATATATATATATATATATATATATATATATATATATATAATATATATATATATATATATATATATATATATATATATATATATATATATATATATATATATATATATATATATATATATATATATATATATATATATATATATATATATATATATATATTTCACTATCACCTTTCACACTTTCGTGGGGTGGTGCCCTCCACAATTCCCTTACAAACATACCCATTCTTACCTTTCAACCCCTTTCACCACCGTCCTCCATATCACTCTGTCCACCGCAAGTCTTCTACCCTCTTCTAAACTCTTGTTCCTTCCACAAAAAATATCTCTCACTCCATCCATCCATTTCCAGTTTGGCCTTCCCCTCCCCCTACCCCCATTCACCTTAGATCTAAGTACTTTGCCCACCATTCTGTCCTCATTCATTCATATTACACATATGTCCAAACCATTTTAGCATCCCCTCCTCCGCTCTAAGAACTAAACCCTTCTTCCATTTACACATCTCCCTTATTCTGTCATTTCTAATTCTATCAATCCTTCTCAATTTACGTATCGCTCTCAAACATTTCACCTCAAAGACATTCAAACTTTTCCTCGCTCTAGCACTTATCATCCATGTTTCACACCCATACATTACAGAAGGTAAACACATGCATTCAAACATTCTTATCTTTATTTCTTTCGAAATTTTTCCTTTCTTCCATACTTCTCTTAGACCCCCCAACACTTTCATTCCCTCTACCACTCTATTCTTTATTTCTTTTTCCGTTCCACCCTTACCTTCCACCAACATTCCTAGATATTTGAATTCATTCACCTCTTCAAGTTTCCATTCTCACACTTCTACAAACCAATTCCTCCCTCCACATTTCCTCATCCCCACCTCCAATCCTCATAACTTTACTCTTCACTGGAAAGACTTTCAATCTCATGTTGCACATTTCCCTTCAAAATCTCTCACAAGTATTCTCAACTTTTCTCCAGATTCTGCCACCAACACATGCCGCATCATCTGCAAAAAGTAAAACATTCACCTCCCATTCACTTTCTATATTTCTCAACCTAATACCCTTCCCTTCTCTCTCCATTTCTCTAATTACACCATCTATCAAAAGACTAAATAGCCATGGCGACATTACACACCCCTGTCTCAATCCCACTCCTATGCTAAACCAATCAGAAAGATCCCTCTTCACCCTCACTTTTGATCTACAATTCGTATAAAAAGCTTTCAACCCTTCAGTAATTTCCCTTTCAACCCCCTTTCCATTAATATTTCTAATAACTTCCTCCTGCATACTCTATCATATGCTTTTTCCAAATCTAGAAAACATACATACCCCATTTTATTTTTTTCACGTATATATATATATATATATATATATATATATATATATATATATATATATATATATATATATATATATATATATATATATATATATATATATATATATATATATATATATATATATATATATATATATATATATATATATGTGTGTGTGTGTGTGTGTGTGTGTGTGTGTGTGTACAGGGTGGGCCATAGGTCACAATCTATTGAGGAAATACAAAGTGGTTTATAAAAAATCGCTTTATTCATATAATACGAATATGTTCCAGATGGTTGCCATCGTTTTCAAAACAGACCTGACTACGTGTCCGCCACTGTTGATAAAAATTTATAAACATAGCTGGAATTATGTTTGTAATGACGTTTTCAATACGTTCCTCAAGATGATTTAAGTATCTCAAAGGGCCTTCAAGTTTCTCCAAAAAAGAATATGAAAGAGGGGTGAGATTTGGGGATCTGGGAGGCCACTCTATAGAGCCTCGCCGACCAATCCAAGAATTCGATCCAGCCACTGACGCACATGAATACCATAATGAGATTGAATCCCATCTTGCTGGAAGTATATTGCGAAGTCTCCGTCATCTTTTAGCAGGGTTAGGAAAATTATTTCTTGCAATATGTAAGGATAATTTTCTGTATTATGATTGTCTGTGATTGGAAACGGTTCAATAATTCTGTCACCCTATTTCCTAGCCCACACGATCAATTTACCAGTACTTTGCATCTTTGTCGCACTAGTAATTAGCATTACTACATTATTGTACGTTTTGCTAATTAACCTCTCCAGTGACGTAAAAATTTCTTCATTAGTAAACAAGATCTTAGATTAAATGTTTCCATCCTCGTTCAATTTACTGATTGATCATTCACAGAATTCCATCCATCTATCCGGATCATTTTCACAAAGATGATGCGCCATTTACAATTTGTTAGGATGCCAACTGTTTGCGTTCAAAATTCTCATGACACGCAATCTACTCACACAACTTTCACTGGACAACCGTCTTATACTTTTTTTCTGGTATTCCGTGTAAGAGCTGTGAGTATCGTAACCGTTGTGTTTCCATTGTAGATATGAGTCTTCGAACACTTCTTGCTTGTTTTGCAACACTTTCAGTCTTTCGAAACCTTTTAATAAGCTTTGTCACAGCATCGTTTGTGGTATTCGTTTCATGTTTTCCGTTAAATTCGTTTCAATTCCGGTCAAACATTGCGAGTGCTTCCTGACTTGACCATCAGTATGATTTCAATTCGTTGTTCTTTGGGCAAATGCATTTTTTAAAAGCAGATTCATTCATGCATTTGACTAACCCCAGCATATGGAAATACTCTATTAATTCAATCCCTAATAAGGCTTCCAAATCGAAAAATGAGTTATTGAACTCTTTAAACCCAGAGTCAGTCAATTTGAAGATTTATGTCTAAAATAACTGAGTGCACTGCAGGCCAGTAGCCAGAACTGACTTTGAAGTGGGGGCATACGATTTTCTAGGATGGGGAAAAATATTAATATATTTTTCCATATGTAGTAAAAACAGTAGAACAAAACAAAGATGCAACATTTAAATTTAGTTTAATAGTTACAAGTTATATCGACAGTTATTATATATCTTAGTATTACAATATTCAACGTTTCGATTTCTGCTGAAATCATTTTCAAGAACTGAAAAAACACAAAAATTATTAAGATAACACTGACAAATAAAATAAAAACAAAAATAAGAAATATCTATATATTATGAAATGATATCCGTTACACATAACATACACAGTCAACATGTATATCAAAAAACCGGAATGAAAACAAAAAATATAACTAAAATGTGAGAGTGACTGACTAATAACTAGAATGGAAGGAAAAAAATTTTTTTGGTTGGTTTAGAGTTAAACAATAAAAAAAGGACATTCACATCCACATACACATACATATAAAACACAAACATATATACATATACATACACATATATATATATATATATATATATATATATATATATATATATATATATATATATATATATATATATATATATATATATATATATATATATATATATATACAGTGGCGGCTCGTCATTATGGGCTCCGGGGCTGCAGCCCCTCCAAATTAAAAATACCAGGCGTAGGATGTTGATATAAATATGAAATTTTTGTCAGAGAAAAGTGATTTAAATTCATTTTTTAACAACTTAATACATAAAAAGTATAAATCATTAAAGAAAATAAGAAGTAAATGCATTTGGGAACTTCAAATTTTTTGGTACGATATTATTTTTCAAGCATTGCCATTATTTAAAAAATGGGCTGTAAAATTTTCGCCCAAATAAGACAGATTTAGCAACCACGGAATATGTAGCACTTACGACAGTTGCTTAAAGTCTCATCTCGAGGGAGGTTATTTTTTTAATTGTGGAAGAAAAATTACAAGTTTTATG